>PVIH01003209.1:0-15057 GCA_004025045.1 Sigmodon hispidus | reverse complement strand
AAAAATAAGTTACACTTTTATCAGAATGATTAACTAAATGTGAGCAAGAACAACAATAATCATTGTAACATACATAGGGATAGGAAAAGGGGTAGTTGGTGGTTGGGAAGCCTCAACCCTGCCAAAGAAATTAAGGACTATTAAAGAATTCTGAGAGAAGGGGAAATAATCTTTATCAATAATAAGTATATGAATTGTTTATCAAATAAAAAATTTCTAATTTGAAAATCTATATACAAGTAAAAAAAAAAAAAGCAAATACTTAAAATTTTACAAGAAAGCTGACTCATCTTGTTAGTTTTTTGCTTTTTAGTTATTTTAAGATACTTTTGAATTTATATTATGTCCTTTAGGATTTTGTTCATTTGTCTTCTAAAGAATGAAATAATTTGAAAGAGGAGAACTAAATCACATTATTCTTCATAGATGGCTAATTCATGTATAAATGCAAAGTGTATCTGTACTCACCCGTGCGTAGTTTTAGTTAGCATCAGTTATTATCCAAGCTGACTTAATACTCTGCTTAGGATGGAGGCTTGTCTATAAGCCTTAATACAAAGCTGGAGATTTGTTTGTTGTGAGACAGGAGCTCTCTACCTAGTCCTGGCTGTCCTAAAATGTATGCAGAACAGGCTGACCTTGAACTAACAGGAGATGTGTCTGCTTCTGCCTCCACCTCCCGAGTAAAGCTGGAGTTCTTAGTCAGGAGGGTTTTTATTTCTGAGGGAACATTCAGCAATATAGAGACACTTCTGGTTGTCATGGCCAGACAGGTGAGGAACATTATTTGCAATAGTGAGTAGAGACCCCAGCAGCTGAGACCACTACAGTGCTCCTCATAACAAAGAATTATTTGACTCAAATTTTAACAGTGTCAAGGTTGAGAAATTCTGCTGTTGGGTAAAATAGACTGTTTATTAATAGAATCTGAGAGGTAAAATGTAAACATCCAATAAGCATATGATGGCCAGATCCCCAGGCTTAGGGTCAGCCACACTACAGCTACATTTTGTATCTTAGTCAAGAGAGTCTCCATTTTCCTCCTTTTAGAGAAGAACATACTCCAAACAATAAAAGCTTGTTATTTTTAGTGAGTTAAGTACTCAAGTTATTAAATACATTTAATAACTTTGATTCTTAAGATTAGGTTAAAAAATAACTGAAATTTGCTTTTATAAATGAACAATAAATATTTAATCCAAAGAAAATGAACAAATGAAGGAGGTAAATGGAGACTAGGGAAACCCTATAGCACTGACCTGTATTCCCAGACCAATTTTGAAAAGAACAGTATGCAAGTACCTCGGGAAAATACAGAAAACCACCACACACATATGAACTAAGAGGATATAAAACTCAAATAGACAGATAACAAGGATGATGTTAAATCTGAAGCAAGTCTCTAGTAATCCCAGGATGGGGAGGCTTTGTTGCTAAATTTTACAAACTTCTAAAGAGAAATAACTCTCATCTTTTTCAAATTAGTTAATGATTTAGTTTACAACTCTGAGTTGGTTTTTTTTTTTGCCAACTTATTTTCTGGGTTCTAAAGTTGTCTTGCTGCTATTGCTGTCCTTATATCATTTGTTTTTAAAAGCTTCAAGTGATAATTCTGTGTCTGGGAAGGAACAGAGGCCAATAAGAGCATTGAACCTCCTGCCATAGAAATCTGAGGATTGTTCTCCGCTGGATGCGAGTGGCTGTTCCAGGTGCCTGTTAAAACAGGAAATGGCGCTCTCTCTCTCTCTCTCTCTCTCTCTCTCTCTCTCTCTCTCTGTGTGTGTGTGTGTTTACATGTGTGTCCATTCATACACATAGGTGAAGTAGAAAGGATTATTATGTTTGGGGAGCATAGGGTCTAGATTTAGTGTTCTTTCAAAAGCCTTTCCCATGGCTGAAAAGAACACACACACACACACACACACACACACACACACACACACACACACACACACACCTACTTTCCAGGAGTAATTTTAAACTCTGTCTTCTCTCGCCTTTATTATTGCCTACTTAGTTGCATGTAGCTTGCAGTGACTCCTGGTATAGTCATACGTTGATTTGGTTGGTTTTTTCACTTCTCATTTGTGTGTTATCCTACATGCTCAGACTGTGCTGCCATGTAGGATAGTCTGAGGAGGGGTGTCAGAGGTGATTCTCACTTATAAGGAGTTTAGAATCTATATTATAAACTATACAATCTATATTCTAAATTTATATGGGTAAATTAAAGATGTTTCCATAACGATTAAATACATACTTCATATTCTTTGTGTGTAGTATTGACATGATAGTGTTCTCTTTTATAATATCAACCCTGAAGGTCATCACTGGGCATGGCTTTCTGGGCCCAAACAATAGGTGACACCCACTGAAGGACCCCATCAGATGTCTTAGCTAAAAGACAAGGACTTGGGAAGTATCTTTTGTCAGAAGCTAAAATGGGGAGCCCGGTTTCAGTAAATGGTGCACGGAGATAGGGTTTCCAGATGTATCCATTTCTAGGCATTTTGTCAGTGATACTTCACAGGACTTGTGTCATACAGGTCACCTCTGAGGAAGTGATGCTCTGGTTACAGTCCTCTGTGTAGATGTCCATCCCATCCTTTCTGGGAGGATGCTTTGCTCTCGTGGTTGTCAGCGCACCTGATGAAATTTTGCAATGGAATAAACTGCTCTGCTTGTTTTCATGTTGATGGAGGAAAAGAAGCTGACTTGGGCTAATCCTATTCCAAAATAGACATTTTTACCATGTAAGCGCTTATTAATGTGTGTTATTATTAAGAGAGAATTTATTTTAAGGCAGTGCAAAATATAAAGAAATATTTGAAAGCATTTATATTTTATAGCCTAGTTGAGAAGGGGAGAATGGCTGGTCTGAAAGTTCTGGGTGGTTTGCATATCTGTTTAGTTTTGTCCTAGGGGGCAGGGTGATGGTGAATGAAGGACCTTGATTAGCTTCTGTTGTAGTCTGCTTTCTATTGCTATGCTGAAACATCAAGGGCAAAAGTAAATTGGAGAGGAAAGGGTTTATTCCAAATGAGATCTTAGATATGTGCCTCCAATATTTCAAGGATTCCAGTATAATTGGTAATACTGGAAAGGAATTAAAACCGAAGAAGCATAGGTTATGTCCACATGACTGTGTATTCTTTGGGCAATCTCATTCCTTACAGACAGACACACAGAAGCCCTTGGATAACGTCATCCTACAGTGCTTCTATAGCAGTACACCCATGCCTTCAGGGTTTTCAATGTATGAATAGATGCTGAAATAGGAAGGTTCCTGTCCATGTTCTAGTGAGAGGGGTCAAGGCAGCAGAAGCTTGACTCAGCTGTCCACAACAAATCAACAATCAGGAGCAGAGCACCGGGTGCTAAGTCTCACATTGATTTTGGTCCCTTATATGGTTCAGTATCCCTGCCCAGGGAATAGTGGTACCCACAGTTAAGATGGATTTTCCTACCTCAGTCAACCTAATCAAGGTAATCCCAAGGAATGGCTAGAGCCCATCCCCCAGGTATTCTAGGTCCTGTCTCCTTGATGACTAACACTAACATCACAGTATTCCCAAATAGGTTTGATTACATGGTTTTTTTTAGCTTGAGTTACAATCTGTGCTTGAAACCAACTCATCTATCAATATGAGACCCTTTGTTAATTTAGCTGAAGTTTTAGATCTACAGAGTTTGGTCTTTTTATACCACTTTCATATGTGACAGTCCCTCTGTTTTATTACTCAAATCTTCTCCATTTTAACAATTCTTTTAACATGCACATACTATGAATTTACCATAAGAACCACTATTATTTATATATGTATTTATTTGTTAAGAATTTCATATGTGTAAAAATATATTTTATTTTTTATTTTTTAAAATTAAAATGTACTGAAAAAAATTTATTGACTTTATGCTTTCTTTAAACATTTTTTGTAAGGCTCATTTAAGCCTGAATAATATTGTATGTATTTGCTACATTTTGTTCATCCATCCATCCGCAGATAGCTGGCCCTTGTTTGCCTCCATGTTTTAGCTGTTGCGACACTGCTGCCATTAAAACATGAACATTATACAACTTTCTCTTTCTGAGCATGTTTTCATTCCTTTTTGGCTCTGTATCCAAAAGGGAGTTTATTTTTTCCGGCTTGTGATTTTATTTTTGAATTCTTCCAGAACCACCACACTGCTTCTTATAGGGCTGTGCTACTTCATATTTTAGTTAACATATTAAAGATTGCAATATTTCCACACTCTTGCCACTATACTTTCGTTTGCTTGTGTATTTGCTGGTGTGTGGGGATAGTCTCTTCCATTTTTGATTAGCATTTCCCCAATGGTAACTGATGTTTGATAATGCTTCGTGTGTTTATGAGACATTTGTATATCTTTTTTGGAGAAATATATAGCTCAGACCCTTGCTCATTTTAAAAAAATGGATTGTTTTTGTTTTTGTTGCTGTGTCTTAGAAGTTTTCTATATATTTTATTTATTAATTCTTTATTTATTAATTGATTTATTGATGTTTCTATCCCATCATGCACTTGCTGTTTCCCTGTGTTGTTACTTGCATTTATTTTGTGACTAATGTTTTAAATTTTCACAAAACTATTTGCCTATTTTTCTTTATCAGTCCATGAAGAATAGAGCCCAATGTTATTTTATTTGAGTGACTGCTTCATAATCTGAGCTCAGGACAGTGTTCTTCCAGAACACTAAGATGCTATAATAATAAAGTTGTATTTGAAAATGTATGCCTCTTGTCACATTGTAACAATGTTAAATGCAAATCATGTAAACGTTTAAGTGATAGGTGTACCCTCCTTTAAAGCACTGTTTGGGAAACTTAAAAATGCAGTCTTCCTCTTCCAGCTGGAGTTCAGCAGCTGTCCAGCCTGTTTCCCTTATGATGAAGTTGAGAAGCACCTGAGTTTACAAGCTGCAGCTGTTCCTGAGGGTGAGGATGAGAACATGTTGACTCACTTCTGGCAGAGTACCAGTGCCAAACCTGAAGGAGCCAGTTATCTCCTTTTTACAGTGACACATGTAAACCTGTCAGCTAGCATATTCTTCTGCTTCCTTAGAAATCTGACTAATTTTTTTCTTTAAAATTTTCACATCGTAAACATGAGCTATTTCCATGGCCCTTGGTTACCTTCCAGTGGCTGAAAGTAAGTTCCTATTGTTGAAGATACCATACAGTTTGGACACAGGATTCCGGGGATCTGAGTTGAATGTAACCTGAAAGTCTTCTTACTGCCATCTATCTTTCATGGTACCCGCAGCCACCATGCAAATTTCTAAAGCAGTGTGTTTATTAGGATTTCCACTCTGTGCAGAGACTCCATGACCATGGCAACTCTTATAAAGAAAAACATTTAATTGACGGGGCAACTTACACATCAGAAGTTTAGTTTATTATCATCATGGTGGGAGCATGGTGATAGGCAGGCAGATGTGGTACTGGAGAAGAAGCCGCTGCATGTTGATATGTAGGCATCAGGAAGCAGACTATCTCACTGGGCATGACTTGAGCATATATTTGACCTCAAAGCCCACTCCCACAGTGACATACTTCCTCCAACAAGACCACACCCACTTCAACAAGACCATACCTCCCATTAGTGCCACTCCCTTTGGGGGGGCCATTTTCTTTCAAACCATCACATGGAGGAAGCAACCAATAATCCTACCCAGCTATGACAACCAGCATGGCACAATATCCCAAAGGGTGCAATTCATATCTTGGTAGTAACCCACAGCTATCTAATTGTATGTAAGACCTGTTCAACAAGAAGGAAGTCATGCCTGGTACTGGAAATCTAGGCAAATATCCAGGGCTAGTAAAGTAATATAGGAGAAGACCTACAATGCCACTTTACTCAACCAGTGTAATTCATAGCTACATTGTAAATATTTGTCTTTGTACCCACAGAGAAGTGGGATATATTACTGTCAAGAAATAAATCTTTCTGCAACAGATGGAGACCATTACAGAAAACTATAGCCAATACGAATCCAGAGAATAAGGGATTGTGTGGTGCCCATCCATAACTGGCATATCTACAACACAACTCCTGCCTCTGTGTTCCAGGGATCATTGTAGAACAGAAAATAAAGATTGTAGGAGCGAGAAGAGCAGGAAGGTTGCTGTAGATTGTATCTCCCAGAAATGTCAGAGAAGCTATACCTATGACGTCTCATCAATGAGGCTGCCTAAACAAGACTTGAACAAGAGCATCAATAGACATACTAACTAGGAAGCAGGAAATCCTATGGAGTTCCAGCTCCAGGCAGCCAAGAAATGCTGAGGTCAGGAGACATAGTCTTCCCCAAGGAAGAACCTCCAATTGGTTCTCTAATACCACATGGTCAGTCCTGAAATCATACACATACGAATAACATTATATGGAATGTGTAGGTTGCATCTATAAACACACACACACACTCACACACACATCTACAATTAAAGAAGAAGAGGTAGTGAATTTGAGAAAGAGTCAGGCCTTGTATATGGAAAGAATTGAAGAGAAGAAAGGGAACGGAAAATGATACAATTATATTCTAATTTCAAAAAAAATCCACACTAAGTTTTACACTGAAAGAGGAAAACTATAGTTTTCCAGCTACTATTTTATGTTAAAAGAACAAAATAAAAAATCTAACATATAGAACCAGCTTATTAAAGATCACCCCCAAATGTCCTTTTTAAAATACTGAGGCGGCTGACTATTAGGGATATTCTGTATCGCTCATTTTGGGGCATGGAAAACAGCATTTCTTACCGAGGAAACTCAAAGGACCTTTAGTAGCCAAGTCAGTGTCTGAATCACAGAAGCATTCGCAACAGTGGGATCACGGCAAAGTGAGTAATGGACAGAAGCCGCGGTGAGCAGCCTTCCTCTGAGGTTCCTTTGTAGCTGGCTGCAGATGCCTTAGTGACACACACAGAAGTGACTGTGTCATGTGATGAATATGACTGTGGCGCTTGCACTGAAAGACATAGAGGTTCTGAGAAGGACCTGTTGTTTCTGAGTGCCACATCAATGATGAGAAAATATTGCCGACGGGGGTAAGAAGTGGAAAATCAAAGCACAACATTTAGTGCACGGTCATCGTCCACGCCACCAAGCTGCTGGATGTCAGTGTGCTGCTCTCCGGTGGGGGTGAGACTGCAGGCTTAGTGGAGAGGCAGGGAGCAGTTCAGATCATGACCTCTTGTGGAAATGGCAGCTCCTCCTCGTTTCTGCAGCCCAGCTTGGGTGGTGGTAAGTGATGGAGTCTGATGACTGGACTTGGCTTTCAGACCATCTCATGCCAGTGACATAGGTGAGACGCGATGAGTGGGCCTCTGACTAGCATTCAGCATCTTGTCTTTTATGTTCCTGACATTTAGAGAAGCTTTAAATTCAACATATAAATCTTGTATTGCCTGTGCTAAATGGAAGAGCTGGGAAAGTGTCCGGTGGAAATCAAGTCACAGTTTTCTACTGATTCTTTGTAGAGTTTTTAAGTCATTAGCTCTTACTCAGCAGTCCTATTATGACTAGTAGTTTTTATTAAACAATAGAGTAAATAATGTGCTGAGAAACAAAATCCAATGAAGAAGAGTTTATGATGCACTGATTCACGTCATCTGCTTTAGTTTTCTTCAGTATAAACAGCACTCGTGAGCTTGTTCTATCTACCTCTTATTAAATATATGTGTGGTATTTTTCTTTGCAGCTCTGTTGTATAAGATCCTTATTTGTTTTTAGAATATTTTCCAAAATACCAATTTATTTTGAGGCAAGTCTGATTCAATCAGACATTAACTTTTGGTTTATATGCCTGGTTAGGTTGGAATGCTTGGCTGTTTCATAAACTTGATATATTTAGATCAAAACCACTGTAAGAATTTTGAAACAAATGGACTCCGTCTTGCTGAAATGGTTCTGGAAAAGTAGGTATAGTCACAGGCTGTGGAAATTACTTCTGCGATAAGAAACAGAGAAGGGGGTTCCTGTTCATATAAGACCTCTGATACTAGGAGCTGGAGGCATCTTCAATGGAAGTAATGATTATTTTTCAGGTTGCCATCGGAGACATCTAAAGAAGCCTGATTTGCATTTCTGGGAAGTTACAGTGAAGAAATGTCTTGAATAGGACAGATGAGTTTGAACACCCCAGTCTCTCTGACAGTGTGTTGTCCTTTTGGTTCAGAGAGAACAATGTGGAGATGATTTGAGGTGTTCTCATACTGCGGCAGGAGCAGGATGCAAAAGTAGTATTGGTTGAAAGATTCGGCTTAATTCATTATATGATTTTGATCAATTGTCTTCAAAACTAAAAGTCACCCTCCTGACAATGAATTTCTAGGTTCGATGAATCTGGAAATAACCTTGCCTCCAGCTGTCTCACTTCTTCACCTGTGTCTCTCATCATCACATCAGGCTTAATTTGTGTTGTAAAAAGCAGGTCTTTCTTTTTCTCTTCCTTTTCTTTCTTTCTTTCTTTTATACATTTTTAATTGAAAATATTTTTTTATACCAAATAGTCTAATTATGGTCTTCCCTTCCCCATTTCCTCCCAGACCCTTCTCACATCTCACCCATCCAAACTCCACCCTATTCCTTATGAAACAGACCGGCACATAAACCACAGGGCAGACAAATCTCCAAAAATACCATTGTATTCATTTTGTGTTAACCACCTACTGCTGGGCATGGGGTCTGCCCTTAAATGTGGTTTGTATACCCAGTGAGACTCCAGAGAGAAAGTTAATATTTTCTTTGTAAGCAGTTGTCAATTGAAGATAGCTTCTTTTTTTTTCCTTCTTTATTTTGTATTTAACAAAAAAACAGTAACATGAATTTAAAATGAGGAAAAGTTAACAATAACTATAAAGAGGATAAGAATCATAAGCATGGATAGCTTCTTGGTTAGGGAATCCTTTCTCAAAGGGATTATTTGAGTAAAATGAATACAGTCTTATAATTGAATTGAGTCACAGTGAACATTTTGTATGTAAAAGTCTGGTGCTTTGAGGAGCAGGTAGGCATAATTTTGTGTCTATGAGTGCATGTATGTAAACACATGTGTATATGTGGGTACCACATGTGCATATGTGTACATGTAGAGGCTGAAGATATCATTTCCCAGGCGCTGTTCACCCTGTGTTTTGAGACAGTTTTTCACTGGTTTGTGGTTCCTCAAGTAGGCTTGTGCAGCTGGCCAGCAAGCCCTGGAGATCTACCAGTCTCCACTTCACACACTGGTATAGCTGTGCCATTCAATGGCGATGGTTCCAATCTACAAAATGAAAATTTTTATATCAATGATTTTTAGTGCTTACTGGGGCCTAATCGTTACTTAGTACAACTTTTATTTGTTATTTTTGAAGTTTATAGATATTAGTTGTTTATTTTTCTGTTTGTTTGTCTTCAGCTTGATCCCAGCCCTCTAGCCTTAAATCCCTTCCAGGATGCTGCTCCCATCAGATTTTCTCGCAATGGATTGCTGGAGCTGTCTCATAGAAGTTACTGACTTACTTCAGTTCCCATGGAGGTCGTCTTCTGCCTTAGTTACTTTTCTTGTTATCAGGACCAGCTACTGGTCCAAAAAGCCACTTAAAGGACAAAGGCTCTATTTGGTTCACAGTTTGAAGATATCTGCTCATGAGGTGAGGGGTCATGGCAGCCCAAATACTTGGAGCTGTGCTAGCAGGAGTGTGGGGTGGCTTGCTCTTACCTGGGCACATTAGGAAGTAGATGCCAAACCGTGAGACCAGGCTAGCCTGTCTCAGTGCTGCTTCTCATAATCCCCTTCTTAACAATTCAACACCTCTCCAAATAGTGCCATTAGCAGGATATCTAGTGTTTACATTCAAACTGTACAGCATTTTTATCCAGCATTCATCTGTCATTCTGGAATTCCCCCTCCCTATCGCCTGGTGGAATTAGTACTGCTTTCTGAATCTTGTGATTCTGGGTTTCCTCTTTTTGTTTTAGTAGAATGTAACATCTAATTCTCATTCTCTCTCTCCCCCTCTCTCCCCTCCTCTGTCAGTCTCTCTCAGATTTTATCTACTTATAGTTTCAGGAAAAAGTCTCATTATATAGGCCTGATTCTTCTGGATCTCACTATGTGGACCAGGCTGGCCTCAAACTCACAGAGATCCATCCACCTGCCTCTGCCTCCCAAATGCTGGGATTGAAGTTGTGCATAACCACCACTTGGGAACTTCTAATATCTTTTAGAAAAGGTATTTAGGGTGTATGGGTGTTAACTGGCTTTATATTACCTTAATATTGATGGATATTAGTTCATATTATTCTTGGCTTGCAAATCTAGTTAGACTTCTCAACATTTGGCCAACTTATTTCCTTGCTTATGCTTCCCCATCTTCTTTCCTCTGCTTTTCTTTCTTTCTTTTTTCTCTTCAATCAGTCAGCATAATAAACACTCTCATATCTTTGCTAATAATTTTTATTTATTGGAAATTTCATATCCTGCCACTTATTTTAAAGTCCATCATTACTCTACTCTCTACTGTGCTAAGACACAGAAGGAGTTACTTTAATCCTTACTTTGGTAACCCTTATGGGATTCCATTCTTTCTCCCCTCTGTCCTGCCTGATCTCTTCTTTGAGGTTTGTATATTTGTTTCCAAAAGTGAGGGAGAACATATGGAATTTGTTTTTTCTTTGTCCGGCTTATTTCAATTAACATGATGACATCCAGTTCTATCCATATTTGTGTACGTGACAGAATGTCATTTTTATGGCTAAATAATATTTATTGTTTCTATATGCCATATAATCTTTATGTACAACTCATTGAAAGGCATCTGGGTGGTTTCCATATTTTAGTGATTATGAATTTGTTTAAAATAAACTTATGGATGCAAGTATGTGTTTGATATCATCATTTCTCTCTTTTTTGATATTATACTCAGTAGTGCAATTGCTAGATTACATGGCAGTTCTAGTTTCGATTGCAGGGGGGCTTCCACTGATTTCCATGACTGTACTGGTCCCATCGCCTCAACATTCTAGAAGAGTTCTTCATTCTCTAGATCCCTGCCAACTTTTGTTAATTTTGCCATTCTTTTGGAGTAAGGCAGTATCCCATGGTCTTAATTTGAGTTTTCCTGATGCTTTGTTAAATAGATTGTTTATTCATACACTTGTTGGCCATTTTTATGCCTCTTTTTTGAGAATTATTTACTTAATATGAAGGACTTATTTTTTTCTTCTTAAGACAAATAGCTGTTGTTTTAATTTGCACAGTAAGGAATCTGAAGATTGGGAGATAGCTCATTTAATGAATTTGCCACACAAACATGAGGACCTGAGTCCAGATCTGTCTCACTCGCTTTAAAACAGTGGGTTCAGCAGCTTATACTATAATGTCAGCATTACAGAAAGGATAGGGAAGTGAGACAGGAAGACCCCAAGGCTTGTTGATCAGGCAATGTAGCCAACTAGTCAAATCATTGCACTCTAAATAGTGTGCGAAACTCTGTATCCAAAAATAAGGTGGAAAGTAATTGAGGAAAATACCAAACATTGGCCTCTGGCCTCCACATGTGTGTTCACACATGTACCTGTACACCCCTACACAGACTTGAACAAATAAATGCACATGCACACACATGTACGTACACACACACACACACACACACACACACACACACACACACGAGACAGAGACAGAGAAATTCAAAGCCATCTCACTAGTGATCCTTTTTTACATACTTGTCTTCAACTCGGGGGCTATTTCCAAGAATCCTGGACTAGGACAAGGCTTTCAGGTCCTCAGGGATGCATTGCCCTCTCTAGCCAATGTCTGACATTATACATGGAGTAGTGCCAACTTGGGTAGCTCCCTTGAGATTTGAGGTCCATGGTTTTGATTGGGGCTTTATAGCAGAGTCATGATAGGTTGCAAAGTTTCCCCAAAGCCTTAACCCTTTAATTACAGGGTTGGTTAATTTGTCTTTCAGGCTCTAATTTGAGTCACCCGATTAGCACAAATACCAGATAGGATCTAAAGACCCACAGCCTATAAAGTTATCCCTATAAATTAGATAACCCTGAGGATTTACAGTTTCCTCCTAGGAGTTTGGACAAACACCAGACCTCTTTTGGGGTAAAATTATCTCCTTCATGCACAACTCTCTGTTCACATGCAGAGGTATCTAGATCCACCAGCTCCAAACTACTTGAAGGAAAAGGCAGGTTACTTGTTTGCTCCGTGTAGTACTGGTTTTAGCCTTTGTAAGTTATAAAAGCCATTTATTGTTCGTTTATCTAATTTGTAGCTTCAAAAATGTTGTTTCCCCTCTTATTCTTGATGTTTACTTACCAGAAGAAGCCCCCTTTTTGTAGTGATTTTTGTTTTTGTAGGAGGGAGCAAAATTAGGTAGATATATTTAGTTGACTGTCTCTCCCTAGACATTTCCTTAGCAACCTTTTGTAGAAGGCTGTTAATGTCTGGGGAATGTTCACAGAGTCAGCAAACACTTATGAACTGTTGCATTAATATAGATGACTAATGAATTTGTAATTCAGAATGTTCAAAGATGACTCTGCTGTTCCGGTTCTTCTTTCTGGCTTTTCATATTGAGGGATATGATGTCTCTTGTCATTTGTTGTTAAGGACTTAGGACAGAAGAGGATTTTTTAACCTCAATGCTTCTATTTTTACAGTGTTTGAATTAATATGTATTACTTTAAAATTAATTTGAAAGAAATTTTAGAACAAGGAAAAAGTAAAATAATTACATAAAATGGTACTTAAAATTTTTCCACTTCAAATCCAGTATTATGATTGTGAACCAATACTAATGGAAAACTAAAAATGGAGACTTCTTTTTATATTTAATAGAGTAGGTACGACAGGACACACTGTTCCCTTAATCACTCTGACATAAAGGCAGTCTCTCTCTCTCTCTCTCTCTCTCTCTCTCTCTCTCTCTCTCTCTCTCTCTCTCTCTCTCTCTCTCCTTTCTCTCCTTACATGACAGAAAAATTTAAGGTTATATTCTGTGTTAATGAGGACTTTGCCTAGAAAAGGAGTTTTGATTCTCCTAATTTTGATTTTTTTCCCTTTCTTGGCAAACAGGTGTCTACTTGTTTGTACATGTTGTTTACTCTGTTTTCTGATGTCTGCGACCTGTGCGCTTCATCCCAAACCTCCCACTCTACATCCTCGGGAGGAGGCTGCACTTTCTCTTGTTCCGGGCCACACCAACTCCTCAGTGCTCTCTGCTGATTTTTCTCACATCATGATGTAGGAGTGGTTTCTGTCAGCCTGCTTCACCCTCCTTCTATCTTTCCTATTTAAAAACAAAAACAAAAACTTTTTTTTTTTTACAAGCTCATCTTAAACATCACCTTCTCCAGCAATGGTGCTTCTTGCCCTTCGACTATCTAGTGATTAGTGCCATCCTCTTGGGGCCTAATGGGGCTTCTACTTTGCCTGTGTGGAGCTGACTATTTCTTGCCTATGTAGTAGGTGTTAGTGCTGGATTAGGAGACAGAGATTGTCCCTATGAAATTATATTTTTGAGGCTAAATACAAGTCATATAAACATAAGGTTTTTATACGTAGTTTATTCTCATGTCAGTTAATTTGAAATGAATCTTAATTAACTTAATTCACATTAATAGTATTGACTAAATAACAGGTACTGGAGTTTTCCTTTGTATTTTGAGACAGATAGTATGTAGCCTTCTTGGTAGCCCTGGCTGGACTTGTACTCATTATGTAGACCAGAGATCTACTCTTCAGCATGCTTGAATTAAAATTAGTGTTGCACAAATTCAAGACATTTTCTCAAGCAAGAGAAAGGTGGCTGCCAATTGCTTAATGGTGACTTCGTCAGCTTGGGATGGGACCAAAAGAAAGGAGCATTCCACACCGTTGTGTCCTATGTACACACCGATGCTTGTGGCTGTTTTGTGGCTGACTGAATCAGGTAGCCAAATGAATCTCTGTAACGGGGACTGATTTCTGTCCTGGAAGAAAGAGATCATGAAACATGATGGCTGGCTTGGTCAAATGGGTATCAGTGCCTAAGGAAATCACAGAGGAGGGTTGAGGAAGGGCCTTGATTTATGAAGTGCAGCATTGCTGATGGAAGATGCCATGCTCAGGGGAAGAGGGTTAGCAGTGTGAGTGGGGAAGAACCACCATTGCACACATGGTATCTGAGTGACTGTTGTGCCTGGAGGAGGACAGTAACTAGAGGAGGGGAAAGGCTGATGACTCCAAGGTGGTCCTTTACATTGTGGAGAGCTGTCCCGGGTCAACAGGTCCCCTCCCCAGCCGCACTGGGAGCTCACTTCACCCCGAGATGGCCTGGTGAGGCAAGAGGAAGGTCAGAACAGCATCACTCCCAAGAGCCCCAGAAGACACAGCAAAAGGCACAGACCATGGTTCTGGAAATTTCCTTTGAATCCAAAGCCAATTTCTCTTTCTTCCCCAAGTCCAAACTTAACTTTCAGCTTAGCAGCAACTCTTTGTTTTAAAGTCATTCTGTTTCCCATCTGCGGACCTACAGGAGCCAGAGAGGTCGGCAGGAAGCATGAGTTAAATCCAGTAGATGAGTTAGGCCCTTGTCCATCTAGGTAGGTATACTTCTTGAGTTCCTTTTTTTTTTTTTCTCCTTAATGCAATCAGATCATGAGACAAAAATTGAAATAGTTCAGACAATTTGATTTTATTTCCAAATGTCAGTATGATTAGGCTCCAAGATGAGTGGTTATCAGATAGAAAAAGAGGAAATGACGGGGAGAGAAAGAGACACTTTGTTAGGTCAGATTGATGGACTTATACCTAATATAATTACCTCTACTTCTATTTTTTAAATTTTTTTTATTTATTTTGTATTTATCAAGAAAAACAGTAAAATGAATTTAAAATGCTGAGAAGTTAACAATAACTATAAAGAAGATAAAAATCATAAGCATGACTTATCAAGGGTGATAATGCAAATAAGATTGCTACACATATATTTACTTTGTGTTCAGCTTTCCCTCTGAATTTTTTTTTCCATCCCTGTATATCCTT
>PVIH01003208.1:0-166297 GCA_004025045.1 Sigmodon hispidus | reverse complement strand
TGTAGGGAGCTGCTTACAGCCACACCTTAAGATGGCGTTGGCCTTGAGCGCTCTCCCTGGTAAACAACTCCATATTTGGCTAAGGCCAAGGATCTGGCTTGCTTCCGCGTATCTGAGCCTATCGGTGATGCCCACGTGGCTATCTTGGATTGGAAGCCCTGAGGGTATTTAGCTAAGAGCGGGCTTCCCCCCAGTGTCGTCCATCGTCCGTGAGAGAATGGTTGTTTGTCTGAGTGAGTGAGTGAGTGAGTGAGTGAGTGAGTGAGTGAATGAGCTAGTGAGTGAAGATAAGAAGATATCTGAAAGGCCCGAATAAAGTGCAGAGAGAAGGATCCGGTGTTGCGTGTTCCTTGCGGGACGAGGTGGCGCGCGACACTCTGCTGCATTATTTTGGACACAAACAGAAACCATGAAGGCAGATTTCAAGAGGCAGACTAGGATGTTTGAAGCTTTCCCTGCCTCAGTAACCAATTGTCATATGCAAACTGATGAGGGAATAGTTCCATGAATCCTCCAAACTAAAAGAATCTTGATTTTGCATGGATTTTTTTTTCCCCTTCCACCAAATACACACAGAAGGCAGCTCTCTGGGAAGGGGTCTGTGCAGTGAAGAAGGGAGTTGATTTCTTCCCTTCACAGGACCTCACACCAGGTAAATATTGATTATACTTTCCTGGTGCCTCCAGCCATCATTTCTGATATGAATTCCACTCTTGTCTCCATGGGGATAGTAGAGCTTGGCAGAGAGACATCTTCTAATTACAAGCACTAAATTCACATTCCCAATCCTAGCATCCTTGGGAATTGACAGCAAGTGTCCACTCTGAGATGACCCAGAAAGCAGAGGCAGGCTGGAATCCAGACAGTTGTGGGAGATGCCAGGGCCCTGGTACTTTGGGTTCTCAGGTTAATTATGGCTATAGCCTCAGTGGTTTGCACAGCAGAGGATATCAGGATGAGAAAACAGTATGTTATCTTGAAATTGGCAGAAATAGTGGACTAAGCCTTCAGATGCATACAGGGTATCAAACTAGACATTCCTTGAACAGAAACACCATACTTATGCGGGATGCCCATAGATATCTTCCTCTGACACCAGCTTTGGTCCTGAGCAGGAGAGAAGAATGAACATTGAGAGTACCAGCCCCATGTTTTTCAAGGCTAACTGTGAGCCTAGGTACCCATTTAGAGCAAGGGCTCATAAGAAAATTGTAAAGAATGTGATGGGGAAATTGCCCTGCCCAAGGTTGAGTCCCACCTTGCATGACCTCAGCACTGTTCCACAGCTCAGGAATGCAAGGCTGCAGGATTTATTCCTGAAAGCCATCTGCTATTGGGTAACTTCCAGGGACATTAACTCCTTGGCACTTCAAGCTTAGCCTTTGCACTGAGCATCTGGCCCTGTGTCTGGAACAGAAAAGTCCTCAGGAAGATGGCTGCAGATTCTTAAAGTGAGCAACCTTGCAACAGGCAGGGCACACTACACAAGAGACATGGACATTGGAGGACATTCACTGCCCTGTCTCTTCCGCACTGAGGTGCCCTTTACCTTAAATCCCCATGTGTGTCTATTGCCACAGGAACAGCATAGAATGGCTGTTGAAGTTTTGTTTCTGGTTTTTGTGATAAAATCTAACCAAAAGCACCTGAGGGAGGAAAGGGCTTATTTGGTTCCCACCTCCCAATCACAGTCTATCACTGGAGGAAGCTGGGACAGGCGCTCAAGGAGAAAGCACCGAATAATGCTACTAAATGTCTAGCTCACAGACACATGCTCAGCTAGCCATTTTTTTTTTTTTTTTTTTTTTTTTTTTGCTTCTCAAGGGAACCTTTTCTGTGTCAGGTTAATGGCTAACGCTAACTGTAATAACAGCCGAAACAACACTGCTTTGTGCTACAAAATGTAAAGAGTTTATTAAGCCTGCTGAAGTTTCTAACTCACTCTTTCACCTAACATCTGAGAAAGGGCTGTCTGTCTCACAGAGAACTGACGAACGCCACTGTGTCGTCCCATCTGCTCTCTGTCAGATCCATCACCAAGATAAATAGATAAATAAATAAATAAATAGATAATAAAACCTACAGCATAGTCAGAAACAAATGGAGATAAACATATGTTTGTGCAAACTCAGACTACCCTCTATGGAAGAGTCCAACTATACCAATAAAGCCAGTTTCAGACACACGCTATAGAGAAAAACTGCTAATTACTGATATTACCATTGATATCTATTCATGAGACTTTTGTTCAGGAAAGGCAGTTGCTTAGTCCTGTTACATAACCAAAATCAAGAGAATGTGCAAGGAATGGGAGGGGCCATTCTCGGCTGAGCTCAGACAATAGGCTGGAGGGAAATGAGGGAAGTGGTATTTTCTGGGGACCTACTGAGAAGGCTCACACAGAGAAGAGAGAAGCTGGCCTAGCTCCTCTCAGACCTGAGTCCTGATAGCACTGTGTCCTGAGTATAAATGTCCCATTTGGAAGAGTCAAAGGGAGCCCCCTAAGGAAGGGGAGGGACACCTCACTGTAAGGGGTTACCTCCTTCTCTAAAGAGATTCTTGCTCTTAGTTGAATTCTTGGGAAAAATTCATTAAAATGCCTTATAATCAGGCAGTCTGGGCTCAGGCCTGGGTTTGAGATCTACAGCTGTCCCGTCAGGATTCAGTGACACTCTGGAATGCTTCTCCTCATAGGCATGCATGGATGTGGCTCTGTGAGATGTGCAGCCCACAGCTGAGCAGGGAGAGTAACACTGAAACATTGTCACCAGCACAGTTAATAAGGGTGACAGAGGGTTGAGATGCTCAGCAGGAACCACCAGGGCAACCCTGACCCCATTAGCATGCTTAGAGGTCTAGAGAGATGCTGACAATGATGTCTAACAAAGAATCAAAATTCTAAATAAAGGATCCAAATTTATATTTGCATAGATCAGCATCAATTGCTTCATGGTAACAAAAGGAAACCCAGTAAGACCCTTGGAACAAGGGCATAGGATACATTTGTAGCTTCCTATAGCCACCAACAGTATATTTTCATCACCCCAAATGAACATCCTACAGCCCCTGTAAACACCTGCTTCCTAGGCTGCATCTCCCCTAGCCTGTGCTTATGGGTTTCTTTGTCCTTGTGGTTTTCTGTCCTTATAGGTTTTCTTGTTCTTATCTTCAGTGTAAGCAGAATCACACTGCATGTGTCTATCCCTGGCTTGGTTGATTTAACATAAAATTTTTAAGATTAATCCAGATGGTTGCATGTTAAGGCATATAATATTCCATTATGTGGATATAGCACATTGCATTCATCTATCCACTTAAGGGATATTTGAATTGTTTCTTTTCTATTTGGGCCATTGTAAATGGTGCTGCTATGAACAGTCAAGGTTTTATCTGAGTGCCAGGTTTTAGTTCTTTTGATTAAACACCTAGGAATAGAAATGATGGGTTATCTGACCATTCTGCCCAGCTTTTTGAGAATTCATCTACCATTATTTCAGCAACCATGCGGGCAATAGATCCATGAAATGACTATGGAGTCTCTCTGATCCATCTTTGGTCACATGCTCACCCCTGAAACAGTCACTGTGGGCAGGAAGGTGAAACACTCTGGCTGGTGAAGATGTATCTACTCTTACTATGAAAAACTTTTATTCAAATAATTTTAACTCAGAAATCAAGATGGAGGCCTGAAGAGGTGGTTTAGTCAGCAAAATGCTTGATGTGCAGTCAGGTCCCTAGCACCCATGTAAAAATCCAGTTACAGCAGGGTGCAAGTACAATCCCAGAACTATGAAGACAGAGAAAGGTGGATCCTTGAAGCCCAATGGCCAGCTAATGAAGCTGAATATGTAGGCTTCAAGTTCAGTGAAATACTCTGCTTCCAAAAATAAGGCAGAGTCATTGAGGAAGATGCTCACTGTTAACCCTTCCCTTCCCATACGCATACCCACATGTATACATATGCACAGAGACAAGAACATATGATTATACAAACACCACTCAAACATACACATATGATTAAAACTATATTTACAGGAGAAAAATGAAGAGAATAAGAAGTGTCTATGTCACCAACAAAGCAGTAGGATAACTGTGCTGATAGTGACATGAGAGTGTTAGTGCCCAAACTCCCCTCTTTTCCTCCATCCCGAGCTGGCATTTAACTGAATAGCAAGCACAAGGCATGAGATTATCTCAATGGCAGCTTTAGTGACCTTCTTAATATTCACTGTTGTGGGTACCAAACCAGCACATGCACCTGTGCAGATGCATTTATACAATTCCTGGTGGTGTGGCTGAAGGTCCATCGCCCTCTATTTCCCACTTTGGCACATGAAGCTAAAACAAGATATCCTCTTTCCTTATGAAAAGCAGGACTGCATCCCTCACCAGACAACAGGTCTCCAGAAGTGGCCACTACTACAGCAGCTCACTAGGGCCTCCTGAACTGCACAGTGGAGATGCTGCTCTCAGAGAACGCATTGCCCTGCCTCTGGGCTCCTTCCAAAGAAAGACTGTGGGCTGTTGGACCACATTACTTCTTTTGACTATCAAAGCAAACTGATGTGATTCAGTGCCATAGACTGTTGTTCTGAAATGGCTAGACCTGACACTTGCATGCTCGGCTCAGTTGCTAAGATGGTGCCTTGTCTCCCTCCTCTGTCTGAGCGTGGAACAGGAAGAAACCCTTGCAGTGCAATCTCTTAATAGGATTGCAGTTTTTCCTACACAGTGCATCTTGGGGGACTGTTGTTATTTGTCCTCACTATAGCAGGAATATGGCCAGTCCTGCTCTCTGGCTCCCTGATGGCTGAGGGAGAAATGTCACCGCACAGCTTGTCTCTAGTGATGCTTTATAATTCTAGCAGAAACCCAATGTTTATAGAGCTGTCTTAACAAAAACACCTCAGAACCCCAATGCCAAAAAAGTATGCCTGATAGTTCCCTACTCTGATGATGTGCAAGTATTACTTCTATAATAGCCATTGTGGTTGGGGTAGCTTCTCAGTCAGTAAAATATCTGCCTGCCAAGCATGGGGACCTGAGTTTGGTACCTGGAACCCACTTAAAAAGACACAGTGGTACATGCTTGTGATTCTAGAACTGGAGAAGTAGAAAGAAGAGGAACCCTGGGCTCTGGGCCAGCTAGTGTAGTTAGTGAGCTCCAGGCCAATGAAAGACACCGTCCCAAATAATAGCACTTGAGCTTCTCCTTCAGTGTCTTTGTGGGTCAATGATGCCTCAGAGGAAATGTGCATTCTCTCTGTCTCTTTGTCTCTCTGTCTCTCTGTCTCTCTGTCTCTCTGTCTCTCTGTCTCTCTCTCTCTCTCTCTCTCTCTCTCTCTCTCTCTCTCTCTCACACACACACACACACACACACACACACACACACACACCCCTTTATCTGAATACATCCTTCAATTGCCTTTGGAGACCACTTCATCTCACTGTCACTCTGAGATGTTCCTTAGTTTGCTTTCCATTGTTGTGATAAAGCACCATGACCAAAAGGAATCTGGAGAAAAGAAAGATTTGCTTCAGTTTACATTGCTACATCACAATTCATCATTGAGGGGGTGGGGCAGGAACCTGGAGGCAGAAACTGAAGCAGAGGGCATGGGAGAGTGTTGCTCACTGAATTTCTCCCAAGACTCATTCAGGCTGTTGCTTTCTTACAGAGATCAGGACCCAAGGTAGCACCACCCGTTGTGGGCGAGGCCTTCCCAAATCAATCATAAATCAAGAAAAAGCCCCCAAAGAATTGCTAAAAGGCCAGTGGGATAGAGGCATTTCCTCAGTTGCAGTTCCCTTCTTCCAGATGGCCTGAGCTGGTGTGGAGGTGACAATGGAAAGGTCAGCACAGGATGCTCAACTGCACCTTCCACATGGTGGTTAACCATGAGCTTCTTTGTCGCACCATATTCTTTCTGAATTCTCTCCACTTGTTACGGTTTTTGTTGTGGTGGTTGTTTGGGGGTTTTTGTTGTTTCTTGTTTTGTTCATGACCAGAGTCTTGGCCTTCTTTTTGACTTTATTATGCTAACTCTGAGGAAATGGATTTGTAGAGAACAAAACAAATAACATCATTCCCTTCAACTGCCACTCTGCCTCTGCACCCATGTTGTATCTCTCTAAAGATGGCTTGTATGGACCACAAGAAATAAGAGCTCTTGCTGTTTCGAAAATCATTCTGTATACATGAGGAGCTCAGACAAGCAAAAACACAAAACATCAATTAGTAAGAGATCCCTGAGCCTTTATTTAACCTAAACCAAGAAAGCTCTTCAGGCAGCTCTCCACATGCTGAAGGTTCTGCTGTTGAGGATAAGACAACAGCCTGTCACCACACTGACCTCAGCTGCCTGGGTGCAGCTGCATGGATGCTTTTTACACTCCTGCTAATGTTCTCACCTGTCAGCAGGCTTGGGAAGTAGCAGGAAACTTTTTACTCTGGACTGTGGATTTAAAGCCCAGACCTACCACAGGGAGGAAGCTTCTTAGGAGGCAAGAGCCTTGCTCAGCAGGCAAGCCTGACAACTGCCAAGCCAAGGAAACAGAGAAAGAGGGAACTGGTTCCACAAAGATGCACTCTGACTGACCTCCACTACACATCAGTACACTCCATAGTAATAAATACTGTTAAAAGCTACTCAGTGTCAACAGGGCATGGTGGTACTGCATGCTACACTGTAGCATAGTCTCTGCTTTTTCTACGAGCTCGACAGATTTAGCTTTTTATTATGATGGTTATGTCTTGGCTCCTTAACTATTCATGAAGTATTTAAAGCAATGGACTGAATATCACCCTTCATTATGCCCTCAGTTGGCTGTAGACCAGGCGTACGGGCACAGCCTTGGCAGTCATCCTACCTGAATCCAAACTGGCTGTGCTGTGTGGTACTGAGCAACTTACCTGACCCTTCTGAGACTCTTTCTCCTAATTTGTAAAATGAACCAGCTGTCAGAGTTTCAAGGAGTTATCTATGTACATCTATATGTAATGAGCTGAAATAAGTACAAACAGCAGTCACTGTGAGCAGAGCAGAAAGTCTGACTTGTGCTCATACATCATAGATGGTTTATAAGAGTTAAGAGAGCATTTTGAAGTGGTGTGTGTGTGCGCGTGCATGCGTGCGTGCGTGTGTGTGTGTGTGTGTGTGTGTCTGTGTGTCTGTGTGTCTGTGTCTGTGTGTCTGTGTGTGTCTGTGTCCGTGTGTGTGGGTCTGTGTCTGAGTATGACTGTAAGCATATAAATGCCACATCATGTGTATAAGTTAGAGGACAACTTTGGACATCCATCTTGGCCTCCCATTTTAATTGAGACAGGGCCTCGTGTTCGCTGTTGGGAACCCCAGGCTAGCTGGCCCAGGGGCTTCCAGAGCTTCTCCTGCTCACACTCTTGCACTGGGACCACAGATGCCCACTACTATGTCCAGCTTTATGTGACTTCTGAGGATTTGAACTCAGGTCCTCCTCTTTGCATACTAAGCATTTTACCCACTAAGCCACATCATTTTAAGTGCATTTTAAGAACAGTGTATGTTTGGCTCTTCATCATGGGAGGGATATTTCTATAGAAAGATTTGATGGTATTCCTTTAGGTGATTATATCCTAAGTTTACCCCCGACACACTGATCCAAAAGTTCAGCAGGGGTTGCATGGGTCAAAATAGGAGTCAATTCTAAACTGTTCTAATGAGGGAGTCATCTTCTAACTGTGGGCCTTGGTATGACTGTTATATTTGATGTCTGATGCGTTGAATCTGAGTCATATCCCTATTTGCTCATATAATTTTGGAGAAATTTGGAGAGTGTAGGTATCATTCCCCTGTACAGCACCACCTCCTGAGATACACTCTACGGTACATAATCTTTTGGAAGTTCAAGGAAGACTCATCCTTTGTACTTCATTTTATCCAACAAAACTTAATTAAGACCAGATGGGATACTGTAAGAAAAGTGAGAGAAACAGATTATTGCTTCTCAGCCAACAAAATACCACATGCAGACCTTCTAGGAAGGGTGTGTGTTGAATGTTGTGCCCTAAAGAAATAAACTTCCTGCAAGCTTTAGGTGGGCAAAGCTTCAGGTCAGGATCACGATGGTCACACTGTTCCCCCAAAATAAAATTAGTCTTTAGGAATCATGGCACTTCTCCCTGCCCAGAATCCAATGTGCATGCAAAGAACCTCACCGAACCAAAAACAGAGCACTGAAGCCCAAGGTGTCAATGCTTTCAATACCAGGGAGTGTCCTTCCAAATGCCACATGTACTGCCTGGGGAGTAGCAGAAAGCAACAGAACATGTTCTGGGGAGTGACGATGGACCACAAACCCGCTTCTAAGCAGAAAGAAGCATGAAATGAAGAAAATGAAAGGAGTATAACAAAAAGGGTAAATAATAGATAAAAATCAATTTACATCCTATCATCACAACACCTGGTGAGGTCAGGACACATATTCTCCATACTCCAGACTCCTGAAAGATGGGAATCATCAAAATAGCACAGAACTGTGAAGATATCAGAGCACATAATTCACAAAAGTGCGTGTATTGGGGCAGTAAACAATGTGTTTCTGTGAAGGTCTATATGTATACATTCTAAGGATATGATATGTATGATATCATTCAATATTTCAACTCTATGAGATAAGGATCTCTCTCTCTGTCTCTCTCCCCCCCCCCCGCGTATTCCTCCCTCCATCCTCCCCCATCTGTTTTTAATTCTGAGATATAAAGAACAAAACAAGGCCAAATGTGGAATGCACCTTAGCACTTGCTATCTATCCTGAGCTCGCAAGACCTTGCCTCAAACAAACAAACAAAAAACAAGTAAAAGGAATTGTCTTTATATTTTATAGCTAAGAAGTTGCAATACAATGTTTAAAGCTCAGATGAGTTTGATAAACAACCTCAGCTAGTTTTTATCACCTGTTAAAATCCTCATGTCTGTGTAATCCCTGACCCCAGATGTACAACCTTTATTGACTGATAGATTTGGCCAGACCGGTTCTACCTTATTACCAAACGACATTTATGGCATAATTGCAAAGTCCAACCCACCCAAGAAGAATATTCCATGCAAGTGTGAAATTATATATTGTTATTGCTAATATCCTAGGGGATATGGTTCATAGACTGATGACCTTGTGTCCCCTTCACTGGATGCTTTAGGAAATGAAGAAACTGAGTTTAAACCAACTAAGTACTAACTGTCAAGTCTTGTGCCAAATGTTTGCAGATATCACGTCATCCACCAGTAACCCTGACAAGAAGCTAGTAGCTCTGTTTTGTGGGAGGACAGTTAGGGATGAAAAAGTTAAGTGGCATGCTCAAGGTCACTCATTAAAACCCAGGTTTGTCTAAAGCCAACCCACCTCAGAGACATCATTCACACAGTGAGTGACAGGATTTGCACTGTGGACTTGTCCCCAAAGTACTTCTCAGACATCGTACCAGGCATTCTGGAAGTGGTTGTGATCAAGAGAAGCTAAAATAAATGATGTCATTCTAGCGAGTAGACTGGGCATAGGGGCTCAAAACTGGAGACTGTTTCCTAGATCACCACCCTCCACACTCCTGAACTGCGAAGGTCTGAGCAAAGCAGGAGCTCTGATTTGCCCTGTTAGGTAGTATGCTCTTCTCTTCACTCCCATGTCCTCCCTAGCCTGAGCCCAGCAGACTGGAAGTTCTTCACCATGGACTTTATGCTCTTGGACATTACATGTTCAACATGAACTTCAACTATGTAAATATGCAGTAGAAAAAGTCACACCTGAAGAATCTTCAAGCAGAAAACAGACCCAGCAGCATGACGACAGCCTTTCCTAGAGTTTGGGATGATAGCAAAATTACAGCTATGTAAGTCACCATGATGAGGGAGATAGATGCTGCATTAGTGCTTCCTGAACAAGCCTGTATTCTTACTTCTGGAATAAGACCTGATTGGCAAAACATCATGATGACCGTATGCAGCATCCTTTAAGGAAACAGGTCAGTTCTTCCCAGAACTCATCAAACCAAAACACCATTTTTAATTAAAGCAACTTTTGATATTTATAATAATTCTGGAGTGACTCCATTTTGAAGCAAGGAGGCTTCAAAAATAAAAAATAATAAAAAAGTATCAACCAGTGTGCCGGCAGAGCAGTACATGCCTGTAATCCCACATCTAGGAGGTGGGGTCAGAAGGAACAAGTGTCACAAGACAAACAAAAGTCCAAGCAATCCATGAGTTTCACCATTTCACTAGAATAAGTAGGAAAACCTATAGGATCCTATCAACAGATTGAGAAAAAGAAAAGAAGGCCAAATAATGGTGAGTCCATCATACCAAGCTAGTAATTAAAGGAAAATTTTGAACTGATAAAGAACATCTGGAACAAAATCTACAGGCAGCATCATGCTTAATGCAAAAGTCTGAATACTTCCCATTAAAAAAGAGGAACAAAGCAAGGAATGGTACCCACTTTCATTAGCTCAGCCAACATGTCCTAGCCAAAGCAATAAATCAGGAGAAGGAGATACATACAGATTCTTCCACATAATCAATGTCTCTCTTATTCTGGGGCTTTTAAACTGCCATAAACCTTAATCAAAACTCTGAATTAAATAAACAGCCCAACAGTTAAATCCCAGCATGTGATGTGTGCCTGCCTCCCAAGCTCAGCTGTGTAGCTTACTGGCTTTGCAACTCTATTAGTTTGCCAGGGGCTGCTATGACAAAGTGCCACCAGCTGGATGACTCACACCAGAAATATCGACAGTAATCTCCTCTCACAGTCCTGAAGTCAAGTTCCAAAGTGAAGGGTTGACAGCAGCGTTGGTTCTTTCCAACAGACACAGACATCAGGCTGCTGCATGCATCTCACCTGGTCCTGAAAGGCTAGCTGCCATCTTGAGTTCCTTCGCTCAAAGTAGCATGGACCCAGGCTCAATCTTCCCATGCACACCCTGTACACACCTCTGGATCTAATTTTGCTTTTTTCATAAGGACAGAATTTTACTGAAGCAGGGCCTACTCCAATGGCTTCACCTTAGCCCAGTTATATCTGTGATGACCCTGTTTTCAAATAAGTCTGCTCTCTGGAACACTTGATGTTATTGCTTCAATGGGCAGTTGATTTCTTTTATCTGTGCCTCAGTTCGTTTATCTGTAAGATGGAGCTATTATTGTGAGGTTTAAAATTGTGAATCTGTAAAAGTCATCTACAACAAGACTGGACTCTTACCTAAATAAAGACTGCCACTTGTTTTTACACAGATAATAGATTAAGAATGGTTTCTATGTTTTAAAAACATTGGAAAGATTTAAAAGAAGGGCTGCCAAGATGATGCAACCAAGAAAAGGTCTTGCTTTGCAAGCCTGACAACCTGAGCTCAATCCCCAGAACCCACAAAAATGTGGAAGGGGAGAACTGACACCGTAAAGTTGTCCTTTGACTTTCAAACTTACACACACACACACTGCACACACACACACACTTACACACACACCACACACACACACACTTACACACACACCACACACACACCACACACACACTTACACACACATTACACAAATAATAACAATAATAATAATACATATTTTTAAATCAAAAGAAAAAATATTCCCAGGCACACAATGAATGCAATTTAGATTTCAGTGTCCATCAGTAAAGCTGGATTAGACTCATCATAGTCTCTCATTGATAAACTGCAGATGGCTGCTTTTGCCCTGCATTGGCTGAGCTGAATACCCATGGTTACTACAGAAACCATATGGGCATGAACACTGAAATTATCGACTGTATGGCTGTTTATACAAAATGTTTGTCAACCACTGATCTGTCATGGTTTGACTGTGAAATGACACACCCACCCCTCCAATAGACACATGTTTGAATGCTTTGCTGCTATTGGTAGTGCTGTTGGGGGAGGTTGTGAGACCTTTGGGAGGTAAGGTTTTGCTGGGTCACTGAGGGATAGGGCTTGAGATTTCATAGCCTGCCTCCTTCTTTTTCCTCCAATGTGAGGCCATCAGGAGCCTCAGCCTCCTACCACCATCGACCCATTTGATAATCTGCCTTCCTCACGTGCTAGACTATTCCCTGAAACTGTGAGCCATAATAAGCCTTCCTAAGTCGCTTTTGTCACAAATTCTGTCAGTGATGAGAAAAACCACTAATACAATGTCTTGAGATTTACTAAGAACTGTATTAACGTTAATGGATTAATGACATGTTAGTAGCATATGTTAATATTTATACATTAGCTACACGAATACTCAGGGATTATAATTAACTGCATTGGTATACATGTTAGCTATGTTGCCATTGTTTGTGGCTTCTTGTCTCCCTTTTCTTTCACTAACAGAAAGGTTCAACTGTCTCTACAATGTTTTGGTAGCAAGGAGAACTCAGCCTTGTGATGGGAATGGTGGCTGTACCCTGCCCAGCCAGCCCTTGTGTGTCTAGAGGACCCCATCTTCCCCAGCTCTTCCCCTGAAGGCTCGCTCCCCACCCCTGTAGTAGCAGCTGCTCTCCTGACTGAATCAAGTGCAGGCTAGTGAGTAAGCGTCTCTCCTGCTTGTCTCAGCGATTTCCTTTTCCCTCACTGTACAAGCTCCCAACAGTTCCAACAGGTCCAAAGGTGAGAGCTTACAAACCGTCATGATTTATATATGAGAAACTCTGAGGGCTTTCTCCCAGTGTGTGTATGTCAGATCAGCAGTCCCACACTCCTTCCTGCCCAGCTGCTGCTTGCTTCTGACAAATTTTGGGAGATTGGTTATCAGGAAAAGATCTTGGGATGGTTAATGCAAGTTGGAGCTCTGGGCATGACTGCAGGGGGTCATCATGATCACCATACCTAACAAGGAAGATCCAGGTAATCTGTGGGCAGCAGCATCCCCAGGGTGAGGCTCTTGGACTATAAAAGGAGAAAGCTATGAGAGCAAGAGCTTACTCTCTGAGTTCTGACTCTGGTTGGAAGTGATGGGCATCTTCAGGCTTTTGCCACCTTGAGGCCACAATGAACTGTCTCCTCAACTGTGAACCAACATAAACCCTTAGTCCCATCAGTTGCTTTTGTTAGAATATTTTATTATCACAACAAGAAGAAGGCCTAGGAGGATGAGTACACACTTTTTGCCTCCCTTCCTTCAGTGGCATTAAAAAGTAAAGAGATTGAAGCTTTGCTTTCCTTGAATGGCTCATCTCGAGGTACCCAGGAGGAAGGAGCAGAGAAAGACACAGGTGAGTATGACAGCAGTGGGGTGTTTGCCAAGGGAAGGGGACACAGTCTATTTCTCCATACTGAGTCAGCGAGACAGGCAGAAGTGGTGGAAGGTTCATGGCTCAAAAGAAGAGACACTTTTCGTGGTAGAGGTTTGAAGAGTAGAGCTTGTCACTGCCAAAGAGACCACAGTTATTTTGGCTCGACATAGGCATGGCTTTGTATCAGTTGTCATTTTGTGTCCTCGTTTTTTTAAGCCCACTTTTTAAATTGTAGGGTTTAGGAATGAAACCAAGTTACAGACAGATTAAAGTCTTTAACTCTTAATTAAAGGTTTTCATTCAGCCATATGCATTCAGCTTCAGAATTTTCTATCCAGACTTCCCCACTGCCATGGAGAAAGAATGAGAAAAATCTAAAAATAAGTCGGTTGCATGCATAGTCCCTCTGAGGTCAGGCATTGTCCCCAAGGAGGACACAGCTGTTGTTATTTCTGTTGCTATGCCACTGTGGACAGGGACATCTTCTGATTAAAATCCAGTGGGAGAAAACTATCTAAGAGAAGCCAAGGGTTGGATTGCTCCCAATTGACCCCATGTTTCAGAAAAACACTCTCCCTCCCCCCATCTTCACCCTCCCCCATCTTCACCCCCTAGTCATTAACCTCCTTCTGCTTTCCCTACCACCCTCTTCTCAATGGCATCTCAAGCTTCACTGCTTGAGGCTCAGTGAGGCTTCTCTCTGAGGCCAAGAACCTTGGCTCCAATATACCTTTCCTTCCTTTCATACCTCTACACATCCATCACAAACATAGTTTTATCCAGGACTGGGTATGTAACTTCTGGAATGTAGTATAAAAGTTAGCTCCTGTTCAGATGATAACAACAGAGCATTTAAATCAAGGGCAAGGCCCTTCTGAGTGAGAAAATGGCTTGGTATAACTACAAGGGTGAAGCCAAACAGAATACCACATCACACAGCATCCTTGACTGGAACATCTAATATCTCACCACTTAGCATCATCTGGGATGCTGACATCATGTCCACACTACCCCTTACCTGGGCTTCTGCAGAGTCCTGTCACTGGTCTTCTGTTTCCACTTTTGCCCTTTTGGTCCATCTGCAGCTGAGCAGCCAGAGAGAAGCAGGTAATCTTCCTCTTCTGTTCAAAGCCTCCCAGGGATACTACAAAGTGAAAGGCAAAGTTCTCCAGGACCTCTTGGAGCTCACTCTTGACACCACCTCCTCTGCACATTTTATTTCAACCCATAGAATCCATGACTACCTCAACCCAATCAGACATCACATAGCATCCCTGACCACCCAACTCAGCCAGGAATCACACAACATCTATGACCACCCAGTCCAGCCAGGAATCACACAGCATCCATGACCACCCCAACTCAGCCAGGCATCATACATCCCTGACCACCTCAACCTATCCAGGCATCACACAGCATCCATGAGCACCTCTAGCCCAGGCAAGCATATACCTCCATGGTACCATTACACTTTGCTGTGCCTTCTTCCTGAAGATTTTCTACCACACACGTACACATTTGCTCTTTGACTCCAAGCCTTATTCAATCAGCAAACATTAACTGAATAGAAATTATGTGTCATACATTTTCTGTGAATATCAGGTCTGGGGGGGGGCAGAAAGGACCTTCCTCCAGAGTCCACAGCCCCTTCCTGTGGCAGCCCAAGCAGGGGCAATGTTTTAGCAACTCTCTGATTGAGTAAAGTGTCTTGTAAAATGGCTGCTTTACAACTCTCTTTGTAAAATACATCTTTTCCTAATGTAATAAACAGTAACACACTTTACACTGTTGTCAAGCACCATTCTAATCCCTATAAAAGAAAAACTATTTCTCCAACTTTAAAAATGGGAGGAAAAAAACCAATTAAGTACCTTTCCCAAGTTCACAGACCCAATTTTCTGCTGGACAATTATTCATTATCATATTGATTTAAAGGAACTCTTTATATATAAGAGCTACTATCCTTTTGGGTGTTACATGTGTATACATAGAACAGAAATACTCTCCTTGTTTCGGCCAGCTATCCTTGTAATCTGTTTCCCACCCAGCAGGCTGCAAACACCAGCTCAAATGAGCATCTTATTTAGCCTTGTCTATCTATTGGTCATCTCTGATTGTACAGCCAATTATCTCCACACTGCATCATTAGCAACTTAAAACCACAAATGTTTGTTATCATGCCCATATTCTGAGAAAAAAGAATGTCGGAACAGTTCAACTGGGAAGTGTCTCATAAAGGTGCAGACAAGCTGCCAGCCATCAATCATCTCAAGACTTCACTAGAAAATCTCCTTGTAAGCTCATTCATATGGTTGGAAGCCTTCACACTTGCCTTCTGCATAGGTTGTCACATAAAGCTGCTCAGGATATAGCAGCCAGTTTCCCCTCTTTGTCACCCAAAAGGTAGAAAATAAAATATCACTTGGTGTGGGAACCAAAATAACTTATATTATCCACTATCTATTCTGCCCTTTGCTGTTTGTCATACACACTAGCCCTGGTAGGATGGGATCAATTGGTATACAGATGGCCCTTCTCCACTAGTCACATGTTATGGACACACAATCATTGTCTTAGTTTAGTTCTGTTGCTGGGATAAAATGCTATGACTACACAGCAAAGGAGGACCAACAGGAAACAGAGAATGCTGCCTGCTGACTCAAATGCCAGCTTATCCTCAACCAGCTTCCTATATAGCACATGACCATCTGCCTAGGGATGGTGCCACCCACAGTGGGCAAAGCCCTCCTACATCAATTAACAATCAAGACAATTAATGACAGACATGCACTCAAGTCAATGTGAACCAAGCAATTCTTCCACTGAGGCTTTCCTCTCAGAATACTCTAGGATGTGTCAAGTTGATGGTCCAAACTAACCTGGCAGTTGTGTACATCATAATATCCACCAAATAAGCAATGAGTCACCTGTGAAAGAGCAGACATGTAGGAGAATAACAGAGCAGACATGTATTATGTAGGTGTGTCTCAACACACTCTGTGATGCTTGAGCAATGACAAAACACCAGTGATGCCTCTTTCAAGACAATCCTATCACTAAACAACACACACACACACACTGAATGGCACCTTTAGAGAAGGAGAAACTTGGGTTTACAGGCTTAAAAAATTTAATTTCAGGGATGGACTCCCCAAACTAAAGAGTTAGTACCTTCCAAAATTCCTCAAGATCAAGATATACTTTACACATAGCATGAAAGCCTACAGTTATTTGAAGCAAGGTGGTAAAAGTTGATTAAAGGATGTTGGACAACTTATAAAAGCTCCAACATGGCTGCAATGTTGTGAATTCAAAGGCAAATTGAATGTGGAAGTTTTTCCTCCTAAGAGTATATCCTGTAAGAACATCACAGCTTGCATCCACACCTCCAACACTGGACAGCTGCATGACCACTAGATTTCAATCTACTGTAGGGTATGTGAAGTGACTTCCTCTGCTGTCCAGAACCCATCCTACATGGTCCCTCCATAGGGAAGTTTCTTATTCAAAGTCCAGGGCAGGAACATTTGATTGACCATTCATCTGTGAGGTCCTAGTGGTGCGCGTCACTGAGGCAATCCTTTCAGGCTCGATGTGATGATAAAGCTGGTTATACTTCCCAACTTTTAAATGATTCACTCAAACATCAGGACTTGAGGCATCATGCAGCCAAAAGAACCCCAGAAATGTCAACTGTATCTACAAAATGTGGCCTCTTGGGAGCACAACAGCTAACAGACCTCGAAAACTTTTGACCTGTGGGACATGTACGAAGATTAACACCACCAGCACTAACCACATAGAAGAACATGGAAAACCGGAGGCAAGGATTTGCCTCTAGCTTCTCAGCTCCCTGGGACTTTCCTCATCCTTGTGGAGCTATTTTGACTCACAGTTTTAAGAAATAAAGCCTGTCTTCACAGGGAGGCCAGCACCATATGTTCTCATAAAAAACTGTGGTATAGTTTATGACCACAGGAGATCTGGGCTAGTCTTCAAAGGTCCTACCCCCTATAACACACCTCTACCAGGCTGCACAACCTCCAATGCCACTCACTAAGGACCTTGGATTGTAGCACATGAGCCTATTGGGAACCTGTCACATGTGAACCATAGTAACAAGCAAGTGGCATTCCATAGTATGAACACCTTCAGCATTTTGGGAAGACCTTGAACTCTTTCTTGGTGTAATATTTTTTAGTGGATAAAGTAAGATATACCACATTGAGTTGTGCTGAAATACAGTTACAGACGTGTTAAACAAGCTCCTGACAGAGCAGCACATATGCAATACACATTACCCTTATTAGTACTCTAAAGAAAAAATGTACCAGGAGATCTAACAACTCCTATAGTTTCAGCAACATGATGAGAATAAAGGAGGTGCTGCAGCAACTGTAATGACACAGAAATGGCTCTGTAGTTTCCACTGGTGACATCTGGGGGGGGGGGTCAGACAGGGCAGTGTTATTGTTGCCTACATTTCCAATCAAAGGAGTTCTGAAAATCAGAGGGCAATTTCCTATGCAAGCTGCAGGGACTGGCATGTTCATCGTGGGTTAGGAACCCTGGATCTACACAGTAGATATGTCCAACAGCCTAGCACTCTGGTTAGAGTCAGAAACACGGAGTACACACAACAACCAATGGCACAAGTAAAAATATGAAGTGAATGTGGGCTGGAGGATTACAAACTAATTCTCTTCTATGGGGACTGTGGTGTACACGTGACTGTGAGTGTGTCTACATGAGCACATGTGCTTCCCATTATGAGACAGCTCTATATTTGCATAGGGGTACCCTGGGAGGCTGAAGAGATGGCTCAGTGGTTAGAGCGCTTACTGCTTTTGGAGAAGGCTCAAGTTCAGCTTCCAGGACCCGTATCAGGTGACTCACAACTCAGTGTAACTCTACTTCCGGCATCTGCCTCTTGAAGACCTGCACAATTTACATATCATACAGAGACAATAAACAAAATCTTTCAAAAAAAGAAAGGCAGCATGCTGAATTATACAGACATGTAACATCAGAGCCCCAGCCATTTCAGGAGTACCAAGGAGATATCCTGACCTTCTCCAGTGTTGACATGGCAATATTACCAGTTCATTTCACAGGTGGACAAATCAAAGTATGAAAAGATTAAATAACTTTCCCAAGGTTACCAGGCTTCTAGTCAAAGGAGCTGGTATCACAGTCAGAGTGCCTGGCTGAAAAGTCCAGGGTCGTATCTCTTCTGTGGAGGCAATTTTCATAATTAATCTGTTTAAAACTCCACATGTATGTGCATGTGAATATCTGTATGTCAAGAGAAAGCTGGAGGAGTATTTTTACTAAACCACTGACTTATCTCTAATAAAAATAACAAGAAAAGAGACTGAGAAGGTAGAAAAGACCTTTGGGGAAAAAAACAAAGATAATGAAACCATTTTAAAATGAATAAAGATTATTTCCTGGGTAACTCTCACAAATAACGTTGATCAAATGGAATGCATCACTTCAGATGTGACATAATTAACATAAAATAAAATGATGGGAGCCTAGATACACAGTAGAAATGTGACATTTGTGAGGTAAAGAAGGGCTGAGAGACGAGGAAGGTAACCAGTGGTTAACAGTGTTTCGATCCAGGTTCACAATGGTCTGTAATTCCAGTTCCAAGAAATCCAGTACCCACTTCTGGCCTCTATGGATACCAATCACTTACATACATGCAGACAAAACACTAATACACATAAAGAAAAGTGAAAATGAAAATTATTTATGTGTTTATGTGTGTACATATATATATATGAATGTATGTATGTATGTATATGTATATATGGCCAAACGTAGGAGAGGAGATAGTGGATAGGGAAAAGGCTGAGTAAGTTTTCATTATATTGGCTGATTTATTTATTAAGCAATGTGGGAGCAAACAGTTGCTCTACACCTTAATATGTAAATTACTGCACTCAAATTGTCTTATGACAATCTTCATAGAGAAAGGATTGCTGGAAAGAACCACCCACACATGAGTGATACACACACAGTGAATTTTGATACTGTTTACATTTTGACAATGTCACTTTTCTTTTGATGTTTAAAAATAAAAGAAAAAGTGGGTGGAAAAAGAGAAGAGGGACATTTATGGCTGGAGGAGGATGAGAGGGCTTCTGAGTACCAGTAATGTTCTTTCATGAATGTGATGGTCTTGCTGGCCATCTTAGTAATATCTGATGTTCTGTCTATAAATGATCCTTTTCTGAACATGCATTAAAGAATCAAAAAATATAGCTATATGAAGATATCATCTTGTGAAAATCCAAAAGACATAGAACACCTAAGACCTGGTATCAAGCCATCCCTGGACTCAGGAGTCACTCAAGAGGTTTACATTGCAATTCAAAGGCTTCAGGCACCAGATAAAGGTACAGCACTAAGTTCAAGACCTTTTATCACAGCTCTTGGAGAGTACCTGGAACCTGTAGCATCCTCCATGGGGTGGCTTTTGTCAAACAGCTGTTGACATCAAAAGAGCCCAGAAAAGCACAGCCATATGGCCAGGTTATGGAATGGAGGAGCCTGAGGCGCAAAGAACAAAGAGATTGTAAGTGGCACTAGAGATCATATCAATTATCTTCTATTGTTCTGGTTTGAAAGGAAATGTTCCACCATAGAGAATGGCACTAGGAGGTGTGGCTTTGTTGGAGGAAGTGTGTCACTGTGAGGTGGGTCTGAAGGTCTCAGATGTTCAAGATACTGCTCAGTGTCATTGAAGGACCCTGGGTTCTAAGGCTTGACCCAGGCATTCAGTTCAGGTATTCAGCAGAGCACCCCCATGAGAACAAGGAACTAAAAGTCTAAAAGTCTGTCCCAGGAAACAGAGTGACCCAGCCCAGATAGCAGTAATCAACTCAGATAGGACATAATGGTCTGGTCGAACCTGTGATTAAAATACCAGAAGTTCCAAGCAGAATAGCGGTGACCAACACCCGGTTGTAAAAGCCCCCTAACCAGATGGTCTTAAGGCAACCCCATGACTATTGTGAGCAACCTTACAATTATAGTATGACCTTTAAAGTGACCAATCATGTGTTGCCCCAGTTGCCATGGTGATTTTATGGTCTTAGCCTCTAAAAGAGATATGGGATTGCTCCTCTCTTGCTACTCCCTTGCTCCAGAGACAGGGAGGTGGCCCGTCTGCAGATGTAATAAACCTCATGCTTTTTACATCAACGGCCTGGAGTCGGTTCTTGGGGGCCCCCTTCCCGAGGATAGTACCCTGAGTCTGGGGTCTATCATCATGATTGCTTCCACTGCCTTCTAATCAAGATGTAAAACCTTCAGCTCCTTTTCCAGCATCATGTCTGCCTGCTGCCACCATATCCCACCATGACAATTATAGACCAAACCTCTGAAATTCTAAGTAAACCCTAATTAAATGCTTTCCTTTATAAGAGTCACTGTGGCCATGATGCCTCTTCACAACAATATTAGTTCTGAGACAGAAGTTGGCACCAGGGACTGGGGCATTGCTACAATAGGCCTAAACATGCCTTTGTGGAAATTCGAATTTTGGAATCTGGGTTAGGAAAGCAGTGGAATGCTTTAAGCACTTTTTTAATAGGCCATACTAGTAGGAGCATGGAAGACAGTGGTGCTGAGGGTGATTTAAACTTCAGGGCCTGGTTCAAGAGGTTCCAGAGGAGAAGAATATTAATGTGTACATTAGAGACTGTTCTTGCGATATTTTGGTGGAAAATGTGGCTGCTTTCTGCCTTTGTTAAAAAAAAAAAAAGTCTGCTAAAGGGAGTGGTGACCCCAGGGAGTAAAGGGAGTGGTGACCCCAGGGAATAAAGGGAGTGGTGACCCCACGCAAGACCCCACCCAGCTAAGCTTCCAGTTTATGAAAAGGAATTAAAGGAACATTTAGGATCTGGTATAGTGGTACACACCTTTGATCCCAGCACTCCAGAGGCAGAGACAAGTGGATCTGAGTTTGAAATCAGCCTAGTCTACAGAACAAGCTTCTGGACAGAGAAGCATAGGCAGTAAAGGAAACCATCAAAAACGGAAAGCCAGTCAAGACGTAATTGAACAAGTGGGCCATGTTCCAGCCCCAGTAAGCAGCAGGACTTGGCAACTTTGGCCATATGGTTTTATAGTCACTATAAAGGCGCTGTGGAATTTGTCTCTATGACTAAGGAAAGCCAGAGAGGCCAGGCATGTGTCAGGTGTGTCCCTGAATGGAGGCCTAGAGAGGCCATTGTGCAAAGCTGTGAAGGTGAAGCCTGGATTGCCTTGGAGAGCCCAAGAGCTGTGGGAGAGCTGCTAACAAGAAAGGGAGCCAGCCAAAGAAGAAAAGAGTGTGCTCAAGTCAACAAAACTGAAAGGAGTTGGAGATCTGAAGAGTATTTTCACATCAGACATGGACATACAGAATTTGGAGTTTACTCAGCTGGGCTTTGGTCTTTCTTTGGTTCAGTATTTCCTCATTATTCTCCCTTCTCTATGTTTTGGAATGGTTGTGTACTACTATATGTTAGAAGTATGTGATCCGCTTCTGGATTTTGCTTTTACGGGGATTGCTGTTAAGAGATTGCAAGAATCTCAGAAGAGACTTTGAACTTTAGACTTGTAAGTTTTAGACTGTTAAATGGGGGCTTTTGAAGTTGAACTGAACACATTTTTGCATTACGATATGGCTACAAGCCTTTGTGAGCCAGGGAGTGGAATGTGGTAGTTTGAAAGATAATGGCCTCCAAGAGGAGTGGCAATATTTGGAGGTATGGCCTTGCTGGAATGGGTGCAGTCTTGGAGGAAATATGTCACTGTGTGAACAGGTTTTGAGGTCTCTTATGATCAAGCTCTGCTCAGGGTGGGACATAGATCACTTCCTTTTGCCTAAGGGATCAAGACGTAGCTCCAGCACCATGTCTGCCTGCATGCCTCCATGACAATAGGGGTCTAAACATCTGTACTGTAAGCCAACCCCAATTAAATGTTTTCCTTCATGAGTTGATGTGGCCATGATGTCTCTTCACAGAAACTTTAAATAAGACAGAAGTTCTTAGGAAGTCACTGTAAGGTCCTGCCTTAGTTAGGGTTTCTATCACTCTGAAGATATACCATGAACACAGCAGCAAGGAAAGCATTTAGTGGGACAGCTTAGTTTTAGAGATTTAGTCCATTATCATCATGGTGGACATGGCAGCATGCAGGTAGACATAGTGCTAGAGAAGAAACTGAGAGTTCTACATCATGATCCTCAGGCAACAGGAAGTAAGCTGTCACACTGGGTGTGACTTGAGCATATATAAGACATCAAACCTGCCCCCACAGTGACAACTTCCCCTAATAGGCCACACCTCCTAACAGAGACACCCCTTGGGGGCCATTTTCTTTCAGGTCACCATAGCACCTTAAGTGGTTTGTCTACCAGCTTCTCCTGAAGAGATGGGAGGATTTCTAAAAATAAAGACATGGCTCCTGCAAGTAGAAAGGAAAGAAAGAATTTAAATGTAGGAAGAAGAACTGTGATCAGAAATCTAGTGCTGTTTAACCAACTGCCTCAAACCTCAGAATTTTACAGGAATGCACATTGCTCATTTCCTGTTCATCATCTGGGTGTTTGGGTTGACCTGGACAAGTCTCAGCTGATCTTGGCTGTCAGTTCACCTTCATGAGCAGGATAGGTTACCTGCAGCTGACTGACAACACTCACTAGTGCCTTGAGTATTCAGTGGCTGACTGGCTACGAGCCAAGGTCTGTCATCAATCATCCTGCAGGTTAGCCCAGAATTTTCTTAGAATGCTTGGGAAAGACTCCACAAGAGGAAAAGGAGAAGTATACAAAGCATCTACACTGTCTTTACTCATAATTGTCAGAGTGCCACCTCTGCCAGGTCCTATTGGCTACAGTAATTCACAAAGTGAGCCCAGAATTAAAGACAAAGAAAGTAGCTGCTGAGTCTTGGTGCTGAGAAGGAAAGGCTCAGAGCCAGCTTTGCAATTGGCACTCCAGACCTGCAATATGTGTCAAACTTTGCTATAATAACTAGCTTTGCGGTCTGGAATTACTTCCTGTCTTTGTTTGCATTTCCACTTCCTTCTCCACCTGTGAAGTCAGAACACTGAACTAAATCAAGGCTTGGTGCTACGGCTGAGCTAAGTTTTCCTCAGATACCAACACATAAGGATTACGCTCCCGAGTGGTGGCCCTATGAGGGTCTGCAGACCTCTAAGAGATGGGTCCTCTTAGAAGGTCGTCAAGTCACTGGAGGTGGCAGCACCCTTGAAAAGAATTCTCCTCTTCTCCCCCCGCATCCTCTTCTTTTCTCTCCCTCACTACACTGCTGGCCCCCACCCCCAACCCATGCTGCCTCAAGAGGAACTACTGACCACAGCTTGCACTTGTGACAGGATGTACAGTCTACATTGAAAGCCTGAACAGATGATGGAGAGGCCTAACAATGAACTTGAGTCTATAGAACCATGGCCAAAATGGACTTCTCTTTACATCACTGATAGCCTGTGTCAGGTTTTTGTTGCTGTGGAAGTGACAGAAAAGTGACTGTTGGCATAGCATGCATTTGGTACACTATGACCAACTGATCACTTCAATTAGCCAATAAACTTTTATGGGACACCTATATGCTAAAACCTTGTCTGTGACTGCTTTTCTCATAACAGGACAGGACTGAATAGCTGTGGCAAGGGCCATTTTATTTGGGGGCTTTTTGCATAAAATTTTGGACTCCAGAAGCAAAAGAGTCCTTGGGTCCCTCTAACAACTGATACAAGCTGCCCCAAGCTTCCCAAGGAGCTCAGTAGTCACGGTAACACTGTACTTTGTGGACCTCCATCACCTGTCTCAGCTCTGCGATGGGAGGCGATACCGAAGGGTAGTCCAACTGGGAGGCCCAGGGGCTTGGCTAGAACACCAGTTCTGTGGAGGTCATTTTTACAGCTATAACTTATTTCCCCACCTATAAAATAACAAGCATGGCACCCCTCCCTCTCAGGGTTCTCCAGGGTGGCATAGCATAGTAGCTGTATAGGAAACAACTCTATCTTTGAATGCTCAGGAAGCAGGATCCATAAAGGAAAAATGACTTATCACATCAGCCTATCTCTGGAATCCTAGTGTTCAAAATGCTCACAAAATAATGGAGATGGGTGGAGAGTGAGCTCAGATGGCAAAGTGTTGTTGCTCTTTATAAGGACCCGAGTTTAAATCCCAAGCATTTATGTAAAAACCAGGCACAGGATAGAAAGGAAGGCTCACTGCCGCACGACTCTGATGATTCTGGAACCCATGGAAAAGTGAAAGAGAACTGATTCCATAAGATCGTCCTGTGACCTTCACATGAGTGCTGTGGCCTCTGTGTGCTCACACATCACACCCACACACAATAAGACTATTTGTAATAACTCATGTACGGTGCTGTGTGTCTATATTCCCAGGATGGGGCAGAGAGCACAGGCAGCAGATTCCTGGGACTCACTGACCAGCCAGTCTAGCCAGCTAGGGGGTTCCAGGTTCAGTGAAAGACCAAGGCAGGAGGAACCGAGGGGCGGAGGGAGGGAAGGAAGGAAGGAAAGAAAACATACAGAGAGATTGAAGAAGATAATCAACATCAACTTCTGGCCTGTACAACACACACACACACACTTCACACACACACTACACATCACACCACACATCAAACAAACACACACACTACACATCACACCACACACACCCCACACACACCACACACTACACACCATACCCTACACACCACACATACACAGCATACACCCTACACACCACACACATGCATACCACACACACTGCACACCACATACACACACACATACTACACACCACACATACCACACACTACACACCACACATACACTACATACCACACATACACCACACATGCACCACACACACATACCACACGCACACACCACACACACTACACACCACACACACTATACACCACACACACACACCACACACACACACCACACACACTACACACCACACACACATACCACACACATACCACTCACACTACACACCATACATACTACACACCACACACACACACCACACATACTACACACCACACCCACTACACATCACACACACTACACATCACACCACACACACAAATAGAAGAGGAAATAGGCCATGCACCACTCCATCACTTAAGGGATGAGAAAAGAGACATGAGCAGGTAGGAAGGTAAACCTTGTTCTGTCTGGCCAGGAGGCTGCACACCAGGCATTGAAGAGCAGACAGGAGAGTGTGAAGAGCAGGATGAAAAATGAAGCAATCAAATGCCTACTGTCAGGGCAGCTTGCTCCCTCCCGTCTCCTGCCACTGCAAGCAAAGACCCTGCCTGGGTTTCCAGAGGAGAAGGTAAGTCAGACCAGGAGTCAATGTGGATGGGTAAGGAAGCAGGTTCAGAATGTCCTTGACCCATGAGGCTAGACTTAATGGGAACACCCCTTGAAGTAGTCCTGGGGAGCCAGCTATGATCCTCAAAATAATTTTCCACATCCCATACCCTCCTAGTCTCCACAAAGCCAGCTTTAGATTCTTTCTAGCCAGGGCCAGCCTCCTGGCAGACACACAGATGCTCCAAATTTACAGCCAAAGTTACCTTTCCAGGAAAATGCTTCCACCTTCTGCAAAGGACACAGAAAATAGCGTGCAAAGGAGACTGTGAAAAGCCAGAACATTCTGTCCCTGAATTAACGCTTTTCCCTTTATTCTAATGAATGGTTGGTGCAGTGGTACACATCTTTTAGCCCAGCACTCCAAGGACAGAAGCAGGCAACTCTCTGTAAATCTGAGACCAGCCTGATCTACATATCAAATTCCAGGTGAAGAAGAAGAATATTTTAGTAGAACAGAATAAGGACACACAAAAGACTAGGTTTTACTGGATGATACATATAAACACTATTCTGAGAAAGTTGTAGGACAGGGATCATGGACCTCACCATGACTGAAGAGTCATGACCATAAAGGGCCCTAGCTTGTTTTCCTGATGCCTGTTCCCCAGCTGGTGATACTTAGGAACCTTTCTGATCTTTAGGGTTTGAGGCCTAGCTGGCAGAATGACATCTAGTGACTCCTTCCAGAAGAAACGTAAACAGGGAAAGATTTGTTACGCTCACCATTTTATCACTTCTCTGTGGGATCACCAGGGCTGGGCCTTCGCAAACACTGGCTCTGGTGCCAATTTCTGCTGTCTCATCTGTTATTCTGTGAACAGCCTGCAGCCTGCACCACATGCCCCATGACCATGGGTTGAGTCTTCTCTGCCATGATAGAATGAAGTCCCTTTGAAGGAGCAAGCTGGTGTGAAAGCCTGTGGTCCCAATCCTTGGGAGGTGATGCCAAGAGGATCCAAAGTTTAGGGTCATCATCCGCTACACAGAGCTGGAGGATAGTCTGTATTCTGAGCCCTTGTCTCAAACAAACAAAACCTAAAATAAGTTAAGAACTGTGGGCTGCAACAAATTTTTCCCTGGTTGAGTTTCTTCTGGAAAGTATCCTGGTCTCAGCACTGCTAGAGAAACATATGGAAAGAATATAAATTAAAATAAACCTTACACAAGAACAAAAACTAGACTACAGAGCAAAGCTTAAAACCTGAGAATGCTATAACTGAGCTGAGCTATGGAGCCAGCCAGCAGCCAAAGTACTAACCTCAACTGGACCACCTAGCTCATGTGAAACACTAGGCATGGTAGTACAGGCTTTTAACCCCAGAGCTGGAGAAGCAGGAGCAGCTGGAGCCCTGGAGCTCACTGGCCAACCTGCCTGCCTAGCTTAATTGGTGATCTCCAGGCCAATGAGAAACCTGTCTCAAAGACAGCTTCTTGAGTCATGCATACATACACACACAGACAAACCGATCTTAAAAATAGCTGCACCTTGCATTCTCCTGAACTCTCTGCCTCCCATCCTTAAGTAGCTGATGTACCCATTCTGTGCTGCTGGGTAGCAATCTTGTTAACAGGGTCCTGAATCAAAACAGCAAGCATTCATTGCCTTCACCATTCTGAGAGTCACATGTTTAAACTGTGCTCTGGTGGAAGGTTCTTCTGTACCTGGAGACTTGATCATTCTCTAATGAGGTTCACACTTGTGTTTGTGATCAGTTAATAGCTGAGTGATGCTTCCTGGAGATGACTTCACTCCTGTGGCTGATGGTGAGCTATGGCAGGAGCAATGAGGTTCTATGACCACATGTCTCCCATTACCAATTAGGCCAATCAGGGCTTCTTTACACGGAGCCGATTCCAGGCAACACCAAGAAAGCTGCAAGTACTCTTAAAGTCTACAGCTCAGAACTGATACTATGACTTTCATTTCTTCTTATTGGTTAATTTGTGGCTGTCCATGACCAAAAGGAGAGATAAATAATTTCACTTGAACAGTGCGGTTAGTCTTTTATTCTTCTTCAGAGACACAGAGTCACTTTCCAGAACTGGTGCCAACAGTTCATTTTGAAATTCTCAGTTGCCTAGTGACTAATGGGACCACTGTTATCCACTGATGTGTACCCACAAGGCTGGGAAATGAAAACTTTGTTATGTCCAGATTCCTCAGTTCACTGAACATACTCCATAGAGACACACAGCACAATAGTGTGAGTCCTCTGCTTCCTGACAACCTACAGAATCAAAAACAACATTCTTCCTTCAAAGCCCTGAGTATTCACAACACATTTGTTCACTCAGCTCTATTTTCTGCCTCTCTGGGAAGGCCTCTTGTCTTTCCTCTGCAGGTCAGCCCTGGAAGTACAAACAAAGCTTTAAAGCATGGGAAGAAGTTCATGATACAGATCGTCATCCAGCGTGGGCAGTGAAGAAGTGATACCCACAGGCTTGGAGTTACACCCTGAGAAGACTTCTGCCTGCCTGACAAGTTATTCAATCTCTATGAACCTCAGCTTCTTTACTTTCAACATGGAGTTGCCTTAATAATACCAATAATAAAATTATGCAAAGGAAAAATGCTTGTGTGCAAGGGTGGCTAGAGCTGTGTGGACATATTAACTGTGGTGGTTAGTTCCAGTTGTCACCTTGAAGAAACACAAAATCTCCAGGGAGATGATCTTCTGGAGATGCTAGTGCACGAGTATCTTGATTATGTTAAGTGAGTTGAGAAAGCCCACCCACTGTGGGTGGTTCCCTGGGTTAGAATCCTTATTTGAATAAAAAGGAGAATGTGATCTGAGCACAAGCATTCACCTTGCTCTTCTTGACCAGCTGCCCCACAAGCCAGCCCTGGTGGACGGTGACTGAACAGAGTCAAATCAACCATTTTTCTCCCTTAGTCACAGTAACAGACATGTAACTAAGGCATCAGCTCATTTAATCACTATAACAACTCTAACAGGTCAGAGCTACTTTCAATCTTATTTTCCATAGGAGGCTAGTTAAATTCCTAGAGGTCAGTGGCTCAGCCCCAGGCAGTCACAGTTGAAGCCTGGATTCCAGCCTAGACATCCAGCTCCCAAATGTGCACTGTAGCCGCCAGATGTAATTCACATATGACAGACAGATAGGTTCCCCAGGGGCAGGATTTGGGATGCTGTGGGCACAGGAGAGGAGAGCAGGACAAGGGCTCTCCCTGTCATCCTCATCAGTCTGCTTCCAGGTCGGGGCAGATAGAATAAAATGTATGATTGCAGAAAAGTCAGGGCCCAAGATTGACATGAATTTACACAATTGAAGAAGCCATTTTACCTCCACGTACCCCACCTCCTGACTTCCATATCTGATATTTCTGTACATCCCCATCCCCCACCACTTACTCCCACACTGAGGAAATGAGGTTGTTCCCAAACACATTACAGAGCATAGAACCATCCAGTGTCCTGATGTTTCCTGGCCACAAGGAACAAATGCTTAAGCTCATGAGAATGACTTTGAAAACAAGCAAGAGATTTCTCTCACATGTGATTTTTTTTTTTTCATTTTCTGCATTTTACATGGTACTGGCTGTATCCTGAGGGTTGCTTTTTCCTCTCTCTCTCTCATATAATACTTTTTCTGACTGCAATTTCCCCTCCCTCCACACATATCTCCCCTATACCCACTCTTCCTCCATTTCCCTTTAGAGCTTTTTGTTGTTGTTGGGTTTTTGTTTGTTTGTTTGTTTGTTTAAGCACTTCACTGCAAGAATAAGGGATGGCCTGGGAAAATGGGTCTCATTTATCTCATAACTTGTCACAAGCCTGGGAACCAGCCTCATCCCTTCCACTGCAAACGCTGGCCTGCAAATCATTCTGTACTGAAAAGCTTTTAAGGCCCATGAGCCAGACATACCTGGGCTCAGGCTCTAGATCTCCAGGTCACAGGCTGTACAGAGGACTCTGGGTAATTTCCTCAACCCTTTAAATCCTCCTATGCAAAAGAACTGAAGAAAGTACCACTGCTGGAGCCCTGTACCCAAAGAATTTTTAAGAAATGCTCCTTTCTTTCTTGTCTTTTCAAAGCTGCTGGCTATTTCAAGCTCTCGCAGCAAGCATGGGTGTGTGTCACGAACCCCCTCAACTGAAGAATTAATGCTGAGGGGATCCAAGCTTCTCTCTGCACCTTCCCCTTGGGCCCTCCTCCTCTCCATTTTGATTCAGCTCAAAATAACTGAACTTGGATTGAACCAGTTGGAATATCTCTCTGTATCCAGCAGCTCTACAAAGACGATTAAAACGTTAAACCCCACAGCTGTGCTATAGCTGAAGCCAGATTCTGCCTGGCCACCTTAGGCAATGTGTGTCTATTTTTTTAATCTTAAAAACATGTGATTTAATGATTTCTAATTTTAAATTGTTTTAAGTCATACATGCAATCCTTTTCTGATTAAACAGATTTAAAATGAATAATTCTTCTCAGCTAACTATTCTCAGAAAATTCCAAAAAAGTATTCTTTAATGTGTTTTTATTAATTCTTTGGGACCTTCCTAGAAATATCCACCCATAATTCCTTCCCTTAACTGGTTCCAGATCCATCCACCTCCCCAATGCCCCTGACTTCATGTCCTATTTTTATTAACAGTTCCAATTTGTACTACACACACACACACACACACACACACACACACACACACACACACGTGGGGCCATCCACTGGAGCCTAATTGGGTTCTAATCTTGACACACTGGTGCTGTGTTTATTCAAAGTCAACACAAGAACTATCAGTATAATTTTAGATAGTGTAGATACAGATGTAAGTAGATACAGAGCAGATATAGATTTAAATGTCAATACATAGATTGATAGTCCTACTAAAAAAATACTGTGCTTTATAGCTTCAATATAAAATGTCCCCCACAGATGTGTGTGTGTGTGTGTGCATGTGTGTGTGTGTGTGTGTTGAATTCTTGGTCCTCAGATAAAGGCAACATTTTAGAAGGGTCTGAAACTTTAGGAGGCAGAGTCTTTTTGGAAAAAGTAGGTCACAGGAAGTGTGCCTATGAAGTCTGTGCCTGGAAACTCCCCTGCTTTAAAAGCTACCTCTCTATGCTCCCACCACCATAATGTTCACCAGCCAAGAAGTCCACAAGATGGAGGTGTCTGTTCTCCTTGAATCTCCTATCTATAGCAATACACTGATATGGAGAGCACGCACTCTCTCTCTCCCTAGATAGATATATACTAGGGAGGTAGGGAGGGAGATAGATAATAGATAGATAGACAGGTAGGTAGGTAGATGATAATTAATAGATAGATGTGTATATTGTGTAAATTTTAAGAGTAAATCATAGAACATTGTGGAAAATATGTTCCTTTTTGAGACTTTAGAGGAGAATCTAAAACCATTGTTAGTTGGGAACACTAAGTGATTGTCCTCTTTATCTCCATGTTGAGGGACATAACTTAATGGAACACTTTTTCATTTAAAGTAGTACTTTAATTATAATTGGGAACTGTAAATTCTTTTTCAAAATAGCAACTGAACATAATTATTTTTTTATTTTTATTTTTTATTATGAATAAAGTCATTTTTTATCCATGTATATCCTTGTTCAAGCTCCCTTCCCCCTCCCACCCCTTCCAGTCACTCTCTCTTCTCCACATCTCTTTATCTCCTCCCCAGCATGGGCAGGAGATCCCAAGGTCCCAAAATGGCTTAGTTCAGCATCTACTCCTGGCAGATCCGCTTTCCTCACCCCAACATCAAGACTGGGTCAGGTGTTCCTCTGGAGGGAGTGGGATCCAAGGAACATTACTGCACCTTCCCATTCGAAGGTTAAACTCCCAGCAGCAGCAGCAGCAGCAATAAACCCCATGCTGTGACTCTCCTAACTCAAATATTTCAGAGCATAATAAGGAAACATGGACCTGCCATATCTTCTCCCTCACCAAGTCCAGCCTCACACTTGGAAACACATTGATATTTACAGGGAATCTTAAATCCCAGAACCTGCTATAGTCTCAAAGAGGGAAAAAACAGCCTGGAGCTCAAAGTGACGGGGGCAGTGCAGGGCAGAAATCAGTGATGGGCATGCAAATATTGCTTGGTCAAAAAAAAAAATGTTTTGGCCATGCCTGCCAGAAAACCAGGTAGATGCCCACAGACCTTCTTCAATCTCTCCGTTGCCTCAAACCCAATGCCTCAGTCTCCTCCCTAGCACTGTAAACAAATCGCCATCTGCAGTCTCACCGCCACCACCACATCACTTGTGGAGCCCACAAAGCTTTGTCTCCTAGCCTTCCTCCCCAGACTCCAACACCAGCAGGTATTCCCTGTGAACACACCAGATGAGCAAGCCAGGAAAACAGGCAACACACAGCAATCACACTGTCCAAAAATCCAGACAGGAAACAGAAACCAAAGAACAAAACACCCACCCAACAAAGACTAACCTAGAAATCAGCACCTAAACCAAACCCAGATACCTAGATGCCAGTACTTACAACAATTAATAACACAGTTAATAACAGCCAGGGAAATATGTTGTCACCAGAGCCCCACTGTCCTACTATAACCCCAAAATATTGAAACACAGATGAAGCATAAGAAAACAGCCTTAAAACCAACTTTATGAAGATAATAAAGATCCTTAAAAAGGAACTGGATAAATTCCTTAAAGAAATCCAGGAAAACACAAACCAACAATTGCAGAAAATTAATAAATCTCTCAAAGAAAGCAAGGTAAACTGGAGAAAATGAATAAATCCCTTAAATAAATTTAGGGAAAAACAAACAATTGGAGACAATGAATAGATTCCTTAAAGAAATCCAAGAAAATAAAACAAACAACTGAAACAAACTGTTTAAGACCTGTGAATGGAAACAGAAGCAATAAAGAAAAGACAAACAGAAAATTCTGGAAAGAAACAATTTAGGTATCCAACCAGGAAGGACAATGGAAGCTTCATCAAAGGAATAAAATAAATGGATGAAAGAGTCACAGCCATTAAAGATATGACAGAAAAAATGGGTACATATGTCAAAAAATGTTAAATATGAAAATAAAACATACAGAAATATGGCACCAAACCTAAGAATAATAGAAATAAAAGAAGAAGAATCCCAGCTCAAAGTCCCACAAGATATTTTCAACAAAACCATAAAAGAAATTTTTCCTAAGAAAGGAGATGCCTGTAAAGGTACAAGAAGCTTAAAGAACACCAAATATACTGAACCAGAAAAGAAAGACACTCCATAATAACTAAAATACTAAACAACAGAACAAAGACAAATTTTCTTTATAAACATAAATGAAAAAATACTAAAATATTTGCAAACTGAATCCAAGAACACATCAAAAAGATCCTTCACCACAACCGAGCAGGCTTCATCCCAGAGATACAGGGATAGATGGCTCAATATAAGAAAATCAGAAAATATAACTCACCATATAAATAAACTGAAAGACAAAAACTCCATTATCATTTCACTAGATGCATAAAAGGCCTTTGATAAAAATCCCAACACCTCCTCTTCATAAAAGTTTTGGAGAGATTGATACAAAGAATATACTTCAACATAATAAAGGCAGTTTTTAGCAAGCCTGTAGCCAACAGTGAACTAAATGGAGAGAAACTCAAAGCAATCACTGTAATCAGAAACAAGACAACAGTGTCCAATCTGTTTATATCTATTCAATATAATACTTTAAGTTTTACCTAGAGCAGTAAGACAACTGAAGCAGATCAAGGTGATACGAATTGGAAAAGAAGTAAAAGTAGCATTATTTGCAAATGATATAATAGTATACGTAAATGACCCTAAAAATTCTCCAGGGAATTCCTATAGCTGATAAACACTATCAGTAAAATATCTGGATATAAAATCAGTAGCCCTCCTATATAGAAATACAAACCATTGATCCACATATCTGTTTTTATGCCAATACCAAGCTGTTTTTATTTTGTAACTCTATGTAGAGTTTGAAGTCAGAGATAGTGATACCTCTAGACATTCCTTTAGTGTATAGAATTGTTTTAGCTATCCTGTGTTTTTTGTTTCTCCTTATGAAGTTGAGTATTATTCTTTCAAGGTCTTGAAGAATTGTATTGATATTTTGATGGGGATTGTGTTGAGTCTGTAGATTGGTTTTGGTAAGACTGACATTTTTGACATATTAGTCCTACCATTTTCCTATCCATGAATTTGGGATATCTTCCCATTTTATGATATCTTCTTCAATTTTTTTCTTCAGAGACATAAAGTTCTTGTCATACAGGTCTTTCAATTGGTTAGAATTACCCCCAAGATATTTTATGGCTATCTGTGGCTGTTGTAAAGGGTGTTATTTCTCTGAGAATTTCTTTCTCAGTCCATTTATCATTTGCTTATAGAAGGGCTACTGATTTTTTTTTTCAAGTTAATCTTGTATCCTGCCACATTACTGAAGATCTTTATCAGCTGTAGGGTCACTTACGTATACAATCATCTGTAAATAGCAAATGTTTGACTTCCAATTGGTATTCCCTTGATGTACTTTTGTTTTCTTATTAGAAATAATAGAACTACAAGTACTATTTGGAATAGATAGGGAGAGAGTGGGCTGTCTTGTCTTGTTGTCCCTCGACTGAAGAATAAATAAGGAAAATGTGGTACATTTATACATTTGAGTATTATTCAGCTATAAAAAACAATGACTTCATGAAATTTGCCAGCTAATGAATGGAACTAGAAAAAAAATCATTCTGAGTGAAGTAACCTAGACTCATAAAGGCAACATAATATATACATTCATTGTCCTTGGCAATGGGACTTTGCTGTCAGTTTGCAGAGAGCTTTTAAAAGTCTTAACATCAGCCTGGGTTGTTTGGGGATTTCCATGGAACCCCCTTTGGCCAACACCTTAGCTGAATGTAACCCACTAGAATCTTTACATAGATATAAGAGGTGGCCAGTTGAGACTCTGTATCATTCATTACTAGGAGTCCTCATTAGGACCACCTTCATAGATTCCACTGCCCTAGGTTTTTGCCTCAAATGCTCCTAATTTTAGCCATCTCTTCTTGCATTTTCTTTCCATGCCATCTCCCCTACCCCATTCTTCCTGCACCCATGCCTATCTAAAGAGATGGACAATACCCACCCAACTCATTAAACATGGAAAAGTCAAACTGGTGCCTACATGGAGTCTTCACCCCTATGTTCCAGTCTCTTTTGTGTAGTGGGATTATGTGTTACATTTTAAATAATTGTCCCACCTACATGTTTAATAAAAAGCTGATTGGCTCAAGGCAGACAGGAAGTGTGGGCAGAGCTACCAGTCTGGGAATATCTCAGAGCAAAGCAGACACACCAGACAGACACCACAGGGATGTGACAGAGACACAATAAGGAAACAGCATCAGATGCAGAGGAAAGAAGCTGAAATGCTATGAGAAGAGGTATCAAGCTGCAAGGCTGAACAACATGGGCTGAGCTCAAGTTAAGGAGTTAGCAAGTTATATGCCTGAGTCCTAAGCCAATCAGCAGAAAATTAACGTAAGCATATGTGTGTCTCTATGTGACTGCTAGTGTTTCTGCTGGACTGCCGGACTGCCGGTCAAACTTCTGGTCTAGACTGAAAAGTCCGGACCAGAAACATTATACAACACTTTGGTGCTTGTCTTAGCTAGCATTTCTATTACTGTAAAGAGACACCATGAACACAGCAACTCTTTTTTTTTTTTTCCAAGATCAGGAAGCTTTATTGCTGACATGCAGGAAGAGTCTCAATATAGTACAAAACTATGTCTTTCTACAAACTTTTTTATGACTTTTCCCTCTTTTTTGTTGTTGTTTATTTTTTCTTTTTACAATAGGACTTCTCAGTGTGTGACACCCATGAGGGCAGGCCCAACCTCCTCACATCTGCATTACCAGAAATACCATCTGACCAAGGAATAACCTCAGAAGGAAGCAGGCTGTCTGATGGGCTCTGCAGACCTGAAGGTACTGCTTTTAAAAGGAATGCTGTGAATGCTGGCCTAAGACACTAAGCAGGAGCTCCCTTCAGGAAGGACCTAGCCAGGCCTCAGAGCCTCACTGGAGGGCAGTCATGGGCTAGGAGCCCAGCCTGACTGCATTTCTGCTCCCTTAGGAGATGTTATTATCAAATAAATATAGAAAAGAGCCCTCCCTACAACCCAGCACCATGCCCTGATGCTCAGTGGCTGGATGGCTGAACTGAGGCAAAGCTGGGTACTAGGGGAGTAATGCTGGGCTCACGTGGGCTTCTGAAAACCCATCAAAACAGAGGCACAGGCGCCCAGGGCTGGATGGGGGGATGGAGGGATGGGGAGGAAGGGGCATGGGTAGTCCTGCTTCTTCTGGCAAGAGGTGGCCTCATTTTTTCCAGATGGGGAAACTGAGGCACAAGGAGGTTTTTGGAACTTGCCCAAGGTCACTCACAGTGAGTCAGCTTTTCAGGGGGTGAGGGGCAGCTCTCACTCTAGGAAATATGGTCTCCTCCACTGGAGGGCAAGAGGCAGGAAGGCTCTAGGACTCCCAGAGGCAGGACACAGGGTGGAGGCCTCCAGAGCTGGGTCTTTGCTTGTTTACTGGGTGCACCAAGTCCAGTGCAGGGATGGGCATTCTGGAGAGAACAGCATTTCTGGCAAGATGGGCATCCACTTCAACATTTCGGTTCAGAAAGGGTAGCAGGGCTGTTCTCAAGCTAGGCAAGTAAAGGTCCCTAGTCAGTCTTCTTCCTCAGGTAGGTATCTGCACAAGATCTGCTGGGAAAGATACACATCTGAGGCAGGGTGGGAGGGTCTAGAAACAGAGGACCTGGAGGGTTGAGAGCAAAGATGAACTGATGAGAGAATGTCTAGGTGCCTAGGGGTGAGAAGGGAGCCTACATACAGATGTGGGCCCCATTACCAGCCAGGCTGGAGGACACAGAGTGGCCATGGGCTGATCTCCAGTGACCATCCACCTAGAGATGGGAGAGAAGTTGGGTTCAGTAAAAAAAATAAAAATAAAAATATTTGAATTGGGCAGAAGACGAGATGAAAGTGTTCCAATGCTTAGACTGAGGGCAGCTCCAGGGAGCGGGTAGTGGTGGGGACATGGATGGTGGGAAGGGTTGCTTACTGGGGCCAGTAGCGAGCTGCATGGTCAACTTATATGGACTGGGGAGCAGTGGCCCGGCTAGGCTGTAGCTGTCCCAAGGCCTGGGTGTCAAGCATAGGCTCCCCTCTTTCCTCCCGGGACTTGTCCAGAGACAGCGGACCACAGCAACTCTTACAAGGAAAACATGTCATTGGTGTGGCATGCTTACAATTTCAGAGGTTCAGTCCATTATCATCATGGCAGGAACATGGCTGTGTGTAGGCAGACATGGCTCCGGCTAAAACTTGATGAGAATGCAACAGGAAGTGAACTGTCATGCTGAGAAAAGCTTAAGCAAGAGAGACCTCAAAGCCCACCCCTCAGTAACTCACTTTCTTCAACAAGACCACAACTCTGCAACAGAGCTACACCCCCATTAGTGATACTCCCTTTGGGGGGCATTTTCTTTTAAACTACCACATTTTGCTTCCTAGCTCACAAAAGAGTATAACAGTGCAAAAATAGATTGAGCCCATCTTCAAATGTCCCCCTTTGTTTAAAGTCCAAAGTGTCTTCTGAGATTCATGGCAATCTCATACTGTAGTCCCCCTGTATACTCAAAGCAAAAATGAGATCAGATACTTCAACATGCAATGATACCACAGGATATACATTACCATTCCAAAAACACAAGGAAGGGAGCATAGTGAGGAAATGCTGGATACTGGATCAAGCCAAGACCCAAATCCAACTGGACAAATTCTAAACTCTGTATCTCCATGTCTAATGTCAAGATGTTCCACTGATCTCCAATTCCTTTCAGATTTGTTCACTATAACACACTTCTTTCTCTTGGCCTGGTTCCTCTCTCCTCAGGAGGTATCCCATAGCTCTGGCATATCCAACATCTTTGGGTCTTCAAAGCAATCCAAGCTTCAACTTTACCTTCAAGCAATGGCCTCTCTGCTAGGCTTCCATTCAGGGACACCTGACACATGCCTAGCCTCAGCAGCTTCCTTTAGGTGCAGAGGCAAATTCCAGAACCCTTTTCTTCACCCTTAACTCTAAAACTCAATCCACATGACTGAAGCTACCAAGTTCTGCTTCTTGCTGAGACTGGAACATGGCCTCTTCGTTCAGTTACATCTTCACCAATTTTGTTTTTGATTATTGCCTTTACTGCTTAAGTTTGGCTGTCCTTGAACTTGATCTGTAGAACAATCTGCCTTAAAATTCAAAGAACCACCAGCCTCTGCCTTCCAAGTGCTGGGATTAAAGGCATAACACTACTATATCCATGTAGTAGGAAATCAGGCCATATCATCTTGACCTAGAGGTGTGGCCTTTGCAACCTTGATGCTCCAGTGTACAGGGCATGGCCAGGCCGGTTTCAGACCAGGTATACTCCAGCTCTCTTCCAGTTTGTTCTCTTGCATTCTTGGGAAAAAGACCAAACCTGCTTCCGCCATGTGGACCAGTCCAACTTTCCAGGAATCACCCAACTGTTCAATCTCTTGTGTCAGAGTGCTTCATAAAAACCCATTAATAAATATTACCTTTTAATCAGTTGATAGTGATTGATACCAACTACATCTGGTGCTCAACGTGGTTTGCCAGCCTGACCTGACAGAAGAGAGTTAGCAAGGAAGCCAGCCCAAGCAGGCTGCTTCTGCTGCCCTATGGCTCCAGCTTCAGCTCCAGGCTACCAGAAGCCTTGCCAGTACCCTCTCTCTGGAAACCACGTGGTCCTGAGTGACATTGGTCTTAGAGTCTAGAGGAGCCACAGCAGATTAAAATCAAATCCATAGCTGCTTTTAAAAGGGTATATTTTCTGTCTGGCAGAGCAGGCTACCAGAAAGTTCAAAGCCTGTCCTTGTGTGCACACTCACACCAAAACTAAGCCACAGCCCCTTCCACAGCAGAGGAGAGCCGCAAGGCCTGCTTGTGTACCAAAGTCAAGCAGCTTCTCTCAGTGTGTTGTTTCACTGGTTTGTAGTAGTTTGTTCTGATTTTGTGAGAGTTTACTTTTGATTAGACGAGATTCATAGTAAAACCTGAAAGAAAGCCTGAGTCAGTGTATACTGACTGGTTGGTGGAACACATGCAGCACCTGCTGGCCAAACATCATCATTACATCTGGAAATTATCACAACTGAAACCATCAAATTACACCACGGCAGACAATAGAACCATTCAGGAATTTAAAAGCTTTTCTGTTGCTACAACTGATGAAATTTTGCAAGATAGGTATGACATCCCTGGAATTTACATGCTTGCAATAATATTAATTTTTAGGTTGATTCTCATTTTATATCTCTTAAAAATGATTTCATAACAGTACTAAACAGGAGATGTTAATTGGACTGATGGAAGCCTTGCAGACTAAAGATGATAAATTGTCACAGAATTGGCAAAATACTATAGAGAAATTAATTACTGAGATGCATAACGTGGAATCTGCCAATAATAGGCTGGCATGCAAAGTCCATTTTGTGGTAACTGGTTATGACAAAAATTTAGATAGATCTTCCTTCTTGGGAGCAAATATTAAGTGCATACAGGTACTTTCTGCACATGATAAGACATCAATGACAGAGAGGTTTGTCTCTCTAGAATTATATGTTAATAATAAAACTAAAAAACTTATTAATTCCACAAAATCATTAGAAAGATTTGCTATTCAGGAGATTCAAGCCTTGGAGAAATCAGTGGTTTCTAAATTTCAACAGTTTCTAAATTTCATTTTACTTTAATTGATAAGAATAATAAAGCACAATCAACACATAACAGTGTAGAAAAAAAAACATCACTAATAACTTATGGAGTTAGAGATGATTTGCCAAAAGCTGTAAATGTAAAGTGTTCTCTTTTGCCCTTGCTATGATCTATCCAGTTCTGTCCAGGAAAGCCCAACTAATAATAAATATCCAAAAGGACTTATAGAATATAATTGGGAACTATTTATATGAAAGGTTTAAAAACACATCAAAGAAGATATAATGGTCTATAGTATTCATTTCACCTATGTTAAACAAATGTTAAATGGATGGTCTATAAAAAATAGAATAACACATAAAGATTAAATGCAGCTAACAGGTGCTGTCTTAGATTATAGCCAACATTTACAATGGAGAAATTGGCTTAGAGAACAGGCTAAGACCCTTGAACAACAAAGGAAGATTAGAGGGTCTAATATTTCTCAAGATCAAATTTTTGGTGCTGGTCAATTTGCTGAGATACAGACTCAGTCTACTTTTGATGAATATACCTTATTATTATACCAGACAGCAGCCTTAAATACATGGGAAAAGATTCTAGAACCAGGGCAAATAACTGAGCCATATACATATACTAAGGTCAAACCAGCCTCAAAAGAACATTATGCTGACTTCTTAATAAAGATTGACTGCAGTATATAGAGCAATATCAGATCTAGATGTTAGAAAACAAGTAATTAAATCTTTGATTTTGATAATGCTAATTTAGACTGCAAAAAGATACTTCTGCCTCTAAAGATCAGATCAGCTCTCCTAGAGGAATCAATGCTGAGTCTCTCAATTATGATAATGGGTCTTGGGTAGGACAAACAATTTCTAATGTCATAAAAAGAAATCAAGGTATAAATGCTTTAGTTGTGGTAAATTTATATAGGGCACTCCTAGAACTAATGTTTCTTCTAGGAATAACCCAAACCGAAGGCCTCTACCTTCTGGATTATGTAGATGTGGCAAAGGCTGACATTAAACCAACAAATATAGACCTACAAGGAACAAACAAGGCAACCCGTTAACATAAAAAAAAATGCCTCTTAGGGCCTCTCATGAGGGGCTCCCAAATCGCAGGTCTCAAATTCAAACATGGTCCAATCATTCCCAGCCAGTATGAAGGAAATTCTTCTGCAGGACAATTAGAAGATCCAGTGTCTAACATAAGAAACTATACTGCACAGGATGATAAAATAATTTTAAAGGATAATAAAATAATTTTAAAGAAGAAATCAAAATTTCTAAGAAAAACCATAAAACAAATTGTCTGGCAGACTTCCATAAATGAACAAAGGCCAAAATTAAAAGTACAAACAGGTAATATTATCATACAGAGTTTGCTAGACACTGGGGCTGATGTATCAATATTAACACCATAATCATGGCATCTAAAATGGCCTCTAAAGTAGGTAAATGTTCAATTTCTAGGGACTGGAATCATATCCCAGGTAAAACAAAGCTGAGATGGCTTGAATGCATTGGACCAGAAAGACAGAGAGGAAGGCTTAAGCCATATGTGGCTCATATAACAATGAATCTATGGGGTCATAACATAATCTTCTATAGCAATGGAATATCCAGATTAAAATTCCTTCAAGCTCAGACATGAACTATAGACCCATTCATGTTTCTGAGAACAATATTATAAGGTATTATTTAAAAAATAGACACTAACAATTCAGGCTGTATGTAAACAGGGTACAACAGCTGTCAAACTCTTAGAAGTATCAAAAGCCCTACCCTTAAAATGACTAAGTGACAAACCAGTATAGGTTGAACAATGGCCTATGTAAAGGAAAACTAGAGGCTTTATAACAGCTGGTTCAGGGGCAGTTAAATGTTCAACATATTAAAGAATCTATCAGCCCTTAGAATTCTACTGTATTTATATTTAAAAAAATTCTGGAAAATAGAGAATGTTGACAGATCTGAGAGAAATATATAAGATAATTCAGGCAATGGGCTATGTACAACCTAGAATATCCTTGTCTTCTCTCTTATCTAAAAAATAGTCCATCATAGTTAGTCACTTAGACAGTTGTTTCTTTACTATATCTCTGTAAAAACAGAACAGAAAAAAAAATGCCTTTACAGTACCCACTTATAATAATTCTCAACCAGATAAGAGATAACAATGTAAGGTTCTCCCATAGGGGAATGTTAAATAGCCTCACCCTGTGCCAATATTTTGTGAAAAAAACATTGGAAATAATTCATGCAAAACTTCCAAAAATCTATAATTTACCATTATATGGATGATATTTTATTAGTAGCTTCAAAGTCAGATACTCTAGGAAACATACTCCTAGAAGTAAGGAAAGTTTTGCCTCTCTAGGGACTACAAATTGCCCTGAGAAAATACAGAGAGGAGATTCTATTAATTATCTAGGCCATAAAATAGAGCTACCAAAAAAATTAGGCCACAGAAGATACAGGAAAAATCAATTGTGGATTCTTAATGATTTTCAGAACTTGCTAGGGAACATCACTAATTTACTGTCCATTATTAGGTTAGAAAAACATTTGGCTAGTACCATAAAAGTATACAAGGCCTTAAATAGTCCTAGAGGATTATCAGTTGAGGGTGAGGAAGAATTGGTTTACATGGAAAAGAAATTATGAGGGGCATACACCGATTGTGTGAACCCAGAGCTTAACTGCATTCTGGTTATATTACTCTCTAGATTATCCCCAACAGGTCTCCTGATGCAGAGGAAAGATGTATTAGAATGGATATTTCTGCTATGTGGGCCGAATATAAATTTAAAACATATGTGGAAAAGATTTCTGACTTGATTTTGAAAGGAAAACTAAGGCTTTGTCAATTGACAGAAATGAATCCAGCAGAAATTGTAGTACCTTTAACTAATGAGGAAATTTCTATCTGTGGAAATGTAATGAATAATACCAAAGATCATGTAGAAATTTTTTGGGAGAGATTGACAACCTTTATCCCAAAAGCAATAGAATAGATTTCCTTAAAAGAACAAGTTAGATCATTCCTCATATTGTATGACAAAAAAAAAAAAAAAAAAAAAAAAAAAAAAAAAAAAAAAAAAAAAAAAAAAAAAAAAAAAAAAAAAAAAAAAAAAAAAAAAAAAAAAAAAAAAAAAAAAAAAAAAAAAAAAAACAATTTGTGAAGTCCTTACTTACATTCTATACTGATATAAATAAATCATGAAAGGTAGGATATAAATCAGGAGACTTAAATAAAGTAGTTCAAAGCCTTTAAAATTCTGTACAAAAGTCAGAATTGTATGCCATTCATTTGTTATTAATGGATTTTATAGGACCCCTCAACATAGTTACTGACTCTGAATATGCAGAAAGAGTTGCCTTACATATTGAAACTGCTGACTTTATTCTTAATAAAACATAATTAACTTTATTTTTATACAATTATAGCATATTATTAGAAATAGAGAATATATATATATATATATATATATATATATATATATATATATATATCACAGAAGATCCCACGCAGGTCTGCCATGTTCTCTAGCACAAGATAATGATGAGATTGATCAGTTATTAATAAGAAATAAACTGGAGGCCTCACAATTTCATAAAAATACCATATTAATAGCAAAGGATTAAAAAAGAACTTTTACATCACTTGGCACTAAGCCAAGGAATTGTAAAGAATTGTCCTACTTGCTTGTTCTATAACCAACCACCATTACCTTCAGGAAGTAATCTAAAAGATATGCAAAAAAATAAAATTTGGCAAATGGGTATACATTTTACATAATTTGGAAAATTAAAGTCTGTATACCATAGGATTTCAGTAGGCAACTGCTCTGAGCTCTGAAAGGGCTGATTCTGTAATGATACACCTTTTGAAATTCATGGCCATTATGGGAATATCTACACAAATTAAGGCTGACAATGCTCCAGCATATGTTTCCCACAAAATGCAACAGTCTTTTGAATATTATAATATAAATCACATTACAGGTATGCCACACAATCCTACAGGACAAGCAGTTGTTAAAATATCTAATTGCATCTTGAAAGAGATGCTTCACAAACATAAAGAACAAAAATATCCAGAGATAGATTACATAATGCTTTACTAACCTTGAGTTTTCTTAATGGTAATGAGAAAAAAAAAAAAAAAAAAACAGAAAAAAAACTTCTGAGCTAAATAAACCAACCTGTTTACTACCTCCAGGATGTGCTGACCTCAGAATGGAAACCAGGATATGTGCTTTACTGGGGAAGGAGTTTGCCTTTTTCCTCTCCTGGACATTATTTTTTTTTTAAACTTTATTTATTTATTTGCCTTGGTGTTTTGCCTGGAACTGGAACTACAGACAGTTGTTAGCTGCCATGTGGGTGCTGGGAATCGAAGCCGGGTCCTCTGGAAGAGCAGACAGTGCTCTTAACCGCTGAGCCATCTCTCCAGCCCCTCCTGGACATTATTTTATAATTGTTTCTACTGTGTATAGTTTTTTTTAGGTTTAGAACTTTCTTATTTAGACAAATGGATGAGAAGTAGTGGGAAATCAGGCAATATCACTTTGACCTAGAGACATGGTCTTGCCTTAAGACTTGAGTGTACAGGGCGTGGCCAGGCCAGGTTAAAACCAGGTGCACTCCAGCCTTCTTCCTGTTTGATCCCTCAAGCTCTTAGAAAAAGGACCAGACTGGGTTCTGCCATGTGGACCAGTCCAGCTTTCCAGGAATCACCCAACTGTTCAGTCTCTTGTATTAGTGATTGTTTCATATAAACCCATTAATAAATATAAACCTTTTAATCATGTGCTAGTGATTAATACAATTATACATCTAGCTTTTCTTTAATTCTTTTTTCACAAGTTGGAAGCCTAGCTGGGTGGGGGTTACCACTCCCTTTATTCCATTTCTTAATCTGTTTATCTCCTTGAACTCAGGATTTAGCTTAGTCCAACTTTTTGTTTCCCCTTTTCTCTTCAACTTGTACATTTTTTATTTTTACTTCCTCATCTTTTCATTACAAACCTTCATTAGAGTTACCACTAATATCCACATGAGAGACTCCATAGTAGGCTATAGTGAGATTTTTCTCTTAATGAAATTAATTCTAAACTTTTCACGTTAGCCTCAGGCAGACTTTTTGGACAGTCAAAAGACAGCCACTTTCCTTACCAAAATATCACAAGAACAGTCTCTAGGCAACATACTAAAATTCTTCTCCTCCAATATCTCTAAAGCTGGTCCCCTCCCCCACTGTTCAAATAACACCTAACACCTCTGTCTTTCATGCTTCTACCAGTATGGCACATTAAGTAGTGTTTTTATAACCCAAAGTACCAAAGTCCAAATTCCTCTAACAAAAACATGGTCAAGGCTATCACAGCAATATCCCAGTTCCTAATACCAACTTCTGCCTTAGTTAGGGTTTGTATTGCTGTGAGACACCATGACCATAGCAACTCAAAAAATTAATTGGGGGGGGTGACTTGCTTAAAATTTTAGAGGTTCCATCCATTATCATCATGGTGGGGAGCATGGTGGTAGGGAGGCAGACACAGTGCTGGAGCTGAGAATATGTATCTTGCATAGTTGTATCAGAGGGAACAGGAAGTCAACTGGGTGTCACACTGAGCCAAACTTAAACAACAGAGACTTCAAAGCCTGCTCCCAATCAGACATTTTTTTCAACAAGACCACACCTACTCCAACAAAGTCACACCTCCTACACCTCCCTTAGACATCATTTTCTTTCAAACAGCACAGTGCTGGAAGGTATTCTGAAGTCTACCAAAAGAGAAACATAGACACCAACCCAGCCATAAAACCTTTTACCTACAATCTGTCCTGCCTGTAAAATATGCTATGGTAATGTGGCACAGAACCTGTGGGAGTATCGAACAAATGTCTAATTTCACTTAAGACCCACTTCACAAGCAGGAACCTGCAGACAGAATAGCCCATAGACCTAGGGTAAAACCAAACACTTGTAGTCTTAAACAGAAAAAAAAAATCAATAAAATAATTCCTAATAATGTTCTGCTATACTCACAGATCAGTACCTTATCAGAGAGGCTTTCTCCAGTAGCTGATAGGAACAGATACAAAGACCTACAGCCACACCTATGTGGAAAGAGAATGTAAATAGGAGGTCTCTGTCAAATCCCTCCCCTTGGAGCTTGGAAATCCTGTGGAAGAGGAGATGGAGAAATCATAGAGGTTACTAGGAGAACAGGCCCTCTAATACAACTATGAAAGACACATATGAGCTCACAGAGATTGAAAAGGAAAGCACAGGACCTACATACATGGGTCTACACCAGGTCCTCTGTGTATTTAATACAGCTATTAGCTGAGTATTTTTATGGGACTCATGACTATGAGAAAGAGTAGGTCTCTGATTCTTTTGCCTGCTCTTGGGACTCTTTTCCTCTTGTTGGGTCTTTGCTTCATCTTATTACATTTTATTTTGTCATATTTGGTTCTTTTTTTCTAATGAGAGACAGAAAAGGAGTGAATTTGAAAGGAGGAGAGGTAGGGAGAAACTGGGAGGACTGAAGAGGGGGGAAACTCTAATTGGGATATATTGTGTGCAAAAAGAATCTATTTTCAACAAATAAATGTTTTTAATAACTGGCTAAAGATTATTTTCAGCCAATACCTACCCCATTTTACAAACTTACATAGACAATTACAAATTATAATAGGCTTTTCCTTCTGCACACCACATACACACCTTTTAAAGATTGTGAGTGGGTGCTGCTTAGAAAATCATGCCAGTTTCCAAGGATGCCAATTCTCTTTCCACATACATAAATTAACATTTAAATGAAAATTTGTCAATGAGGTCTGTTCTAAGAATATGCCTATTTTTTTTCTTACCTGAAAAATACTGATTTGTGAGATTGGCTCAATTAATAAAGTGTTTGCAATGAGTTCAAATCCCAATACTCACATTAAAAAAAAAAGGAAAAGAAGGAGGAGGAGGAGGAGGAGGAGGAGAAGAAGAAGAAGAAAATCAGCAAAGCACCCCCTCATAATCCCAGTGCTGGGGAGGTGGAGGTAGGAAGCTCTCTGGCATTCCATGACCAGAAAGCCAAATCAACTCTCAGAGAGAGAGAGAGCCTGACTCAAAACCTAAGATGGAAAATGATTGAGCATGACCCCTTCCATTGACTTCTGGCCTCCACATACAAAGAACTCACAGATTCATGTACACACACACACACACACACACACACACACACACACACACATCAAAATGAGGGTCAGATACTTTGCATAAGGCAGCACTGACTAAGACTTTTTCATAAAATTATAAAAATCCACCCCTATTTCTGCTGGCTCATAAACAACCTGGTCACTCTGTCAAGGCACCCCCACCCCCACCCCAACAGTGTCAGCTTTCTCAATCCACACATGCAGCTCAGTTTGTCTCCTCTAGTCAACCTTTAGGAGCTCTAGCCCTAGGTAAGATTTCTCAGTTTGCAGAGGTGAATAGTATTACATGAATTCTATTTACTATATAATAAAACCCAGAGCCAGATATTGGGGGAAAAGCTGAAATATGAGAGATAGAGAAACAAACCACAGCTCCTCAGGCTGTCTCCATGAATCCTCAAACTCCAAACCTTTCTCTCCTCTACCACCAGGGAAGTGGTGGGGGAAACTAGACTCCTCCCCTCTCTCCCTCCCCCAGCTACCTCACTTCCTCATTCAACATTCCCAGAACTAAAACTAACTAAAGGTGTGTGCTACCACTGCCTGGCTGTTAGGCCTTGAACTCACAGAGATGCAAACAGATCTCTGCCTCTGAGATTAAAGGCCTGGGTCTTCACCTTCACGGTCTGGCTCTGAGGTGACTCTATCCTCTGATATTCCAGGCTATTTTTATTAAATACACAATATATCACCACTGAGTAGTATGGTCCAAATCAAACCATAAACTACAAGCTTATGTCTCAGTCCCCATGAAGCCAAAAGCTTTTGGAGAACAGATAAGCTGTCATCTTGCTGCCATATTGCCCAGAAGAGTGTCTGGCTAATAGGAAAACCTCAACACACACCTGCTAAATGGATGAATGCTCTCAGCCTTGCTCAAATAAGCAACCGTGGCACCTACTGCTCTGTGAGTTCTCTCTGAGATGTACCAAAAGAAGGAAGTCAAAGGTCTTATTCTGCTTGGTGGGAGCCAGCAGGACCTAGGTTTCATCAGCAGTCAGGATCTAGGTTGTCTGCTGGGAGAATAGAGCAAACTATGGTTTTGTAGAACAACCCATCAGGGCTTAGAACTTTCCTAAAACTTAACACCAACACATGGAAATCTGATGATCAAAAAGGTCGTCACCCTGCTTATCCTCAAGTTGGATTTACTCTCAAAGTTCTGATAAAACTTCAGGGGACCCTTGGCTAATATGATTCAAAGGGTGATCCTGTTAGGTATCCCCAAATTAATAGGCTGCTATTCTGTCAAGAGAAAAAAAATGAGTCTGAAATTAATGAGCCATTACCCTGGATATCATTTAGGGTTTGCGCCTGATACTGTCTGTCCTGTTAGTCAAGCCTTACCTCTGGCTTTCTCTCTCTCATTTCTGAGGTCCAGTATCATCCCTCTCTGAGGTCTTTCCTGGCTATCCTGTTAATATCATCCTCACGTGCTGGCCTCTAGTCACATCATCCTACCTATGCATATGTTTGTGCATGTATGAGCATACGTGCTGTTAAATATGTTTATGATGCATGTATCTGTGTATGCATTTGGAAGCTAGAGGACACCACCAGAAGCCCTGCTCTATTCTCTCACTGAACCTGGAATTGGAGTGGCAGCCAAAAGCTGCACAACTCCTCCTGACTCCATCACTCTCTCCATACAGTTTTGGGATCACAGATTATCACGGCCACACCTAGCTTCTACATGGGTGCTGAGAATTCACACTCAGGTCTTCATGCATATGCAGTAAATGCTCCTGCCTATTGAGCTCTGTTTTATTTTCCTGGCAAGCTTCACCTATAACTAAAGTTGCCTTTTCAGTTGGTCACTTGCTTGTACTTTGCTCCTGTCTGCCTCGCTGGTGTAAGTTCTCATCTGCTTCCTCCCTGGCCAGAACACCAGCAAGTGGGCACTGTTAAAGCTCCATGAATGTCTGTGATCACTCTTCTTTCTTGGGTGGGGAAACTGATCATCTAAAACAGCATAACAAGGAGAGCTCAGCTTGTCAGGGGCAGAACAGATTTAGGTCCAGGTCTGACCCAGGGCCTTTGCTAATCCTATAAGACACCTGGACAAAATAACAACAGCAACAACAGTAACAGGCAACAGGTAGGGAGTACTTCCTGAACGCCATGTTCCCAGCAACAATCACTCTAAGGGGGACAGACATGGAAGGGAAATGCTCGTTACCGACAGAAACAGGTAATAAATTAGAGAGGCTCTCTACCAGCAGTGTTTCTGGGCCGAATGAATCAAAGAACAAACTGGCAACACCAGGCATGTGCTGGAGATTCCTGCTCACGCTTCCCCATACTCTTTGTCCCTCTTGTTTGAAAGACAGCTTCCAGACGAAAGTCTTCAGCAGCTCAAAGGAGATACAGCATAGTGTAGCTGATAAATAGCCACCCTGGGCCTTCAGGGAGAACAGAGGAGGTGTTTGGGATAGATGGTGAAATGCCGCATAGTCATCTTCAAAAATAGCAAGACACAGATGGGTGCATATCAAATGTGCCTCAAGCACATGACTTGGCCACCTCCCTTCTCACCAAGCCAAATATCCATCATTTAAAAGCTGCCAAATATAATTGTCCCCTGACAGCTTTCCATTTCCCAGCTGGGAAGAGAGGGTCTTGGACGCCACCTGAATGCTGGTATGCTTCTGGAATAACCTGCGAATGGCCTTAGAATACTATGAGCTGTCTGGTTTCAACAAAAAAGGGCCTTGGCTGACGGGGGGAGGGGGGCAGTGTTAGAGACAAAAGTGATGAAGTGAGATAGGCAAAGGCAGTGTAAGGGAACAGAAGCTATGTAGTCATCAGATTAGAACAGACCAAGGATGCACACAGAGATGAGGAAGAGGTAGAAGAAGACAAGGGAGGAAGAGGAGAGGAAAAAAAGGAGTATTTGTGGGTACATATTGGGAAAGTAGGACTGGAGTATCATCTTCCTGCTTGCCACAGAATGGAAGAAGAAAACCATAAACCTCCTAATCACTAGCCCCCAGACCCTGCTAATAATCTGGCTCAGCTACCCATGGCAGCCTTTCCTGATGCACTTTTAAGCAGTACTTTCTCAAAGAGCCCATCCTCCATGAGCAGCCTTCTAGGAACTGCGCCTGGCCCCCCAGCTAGGAGGGAAGAGCTCTTCTTTGGGTAAATGAGTTCCCCACACATAAGCAACACAGCCCTCAGAGCTGAGATTCCATCAGGCTTTGTAATTAAATCCTCCTTGAATCCAAAAGCACTTCAGGATTTTTCAGAATCTGGATCATGAGCAAAATTCTAATTTTGAACATCAAGAGGCAGAAGCAGCCAGGCTTCAACATATCCGCTCACCCTATCAGGGAACAGCGCGGTGATAGGAATACCAGGGGAAGCAGGACTCATCAATTATCTTCCATAGAAATAAAACAAATACAGATTATAATAATTTTAGATCCCAGTTATTTACTCTCTTGATTAAAAAGTCATTTATAGAGAAATTACTAAACAAGAATAAAAGCACAAATATTTAAGTAGGATCTCTTAGTATTGCTACTTTTCCCTTTGTGGATATATATTCAGGCGTGGGGGTGTGGAGGGCACATATGCACATACTGCTTGTAGAGCCAGAGGATACTGTTCTTATTCTCAGGCAAGGTTTCACTATGTAGCCCTGGCTAGCCTAAAGCTTGCTTTATGGACCAGGCTGGTCTCAGCTCACAGAGACCCACTTGCCTTTGGCTCCCAAGTGCTGGGTCTAAAAGTATGCCCCACAAAGCCCAACTGTCACTTTAGTTCTTAATCTAAGGTCTCTCACTGGCCTAGAGTTCACTAAGTAGTCTGACTGGACATCTAGCCCATGGCCCTGGGTGTCCCTACCTTCTTGCACTCCAACACTGGGAACACAGATGCACACCCACAGTGTTTAGCACTGCTTTATGTGGGCTTTAGAGATGAACTCGGGCTTGCATATGCAAGCCCTACCTCCCTGCCCTAACTGTTCTCTTCATACTGAAGAACCAGAGAAGCACCTCCATTTTGAGCCAAAGTCCCTGAACTCCAGCTTGAAACAGGCCTGAGTTCTGCTGAGTACAATACTAAACAGGAGATAGGTTAGGGCCTACCTGATAACAGCTAATTAACCAAGGAATGCCCCAACATGGAACATAGCCTAGAGCCATCTGCTAGCTACAGAATGTCCCAACTCAGGAGATGGTCTATAGAGGAAGGTTCAATAAACACTTGGCTAAGATAACAGAAAAATTCTGGAAAGTCCCTAAAAACCGAGCTAATCAAAATTATATCCTTCTATCCGTACTGAGACCATTAATCAATGTGTAACCTCACAGTTTTTGCCTTTAAAACTCAGCTTGCAGAAGGGCATATACATTTCAATGAACCTTGCTTTTGCATTTCGGAGAGTTTGAGTCCCTGGTGGTCTCTTTGGGGTCTTGTGACCAGGGCACAACAATATCATCCTTGAGACCCTTTCCCAAACTTTAAAAATAAGCTGGTATTTACTTTTATAGCTTTCTATAGATTGGTTTTATCTTAAACTCGCTACTTGAACCTTCTATATGAGAGTCATGTGTTCAAGAAACTTATCAAGCCACGTGTCCACTACTGACCTGTCTTATAAAGCTTTACTGTTTGCCCATGTGTTATCAATGGCTGTTTCTGCACTATCAGGGCAGGGCTAAGTAATTGCAGCAGAGGCCCAGTGAACCTCAGAACTCTTGCCAACTATTTTTCACTGGCTCCTGAGTTGTATAAAAGGCTGTCAAGTGACAGAAAGGAGCAAAAATTAGTAAAGTGTGTAGATTTGGGACTGTAATTTTTTTTTAGTCTGGTATCCTTGACTATACTCATAATGCAACTGTGCTACTGTGTAGAAAATGGAAGCTCAACTGTGGCGTTCATGGTCTCTACCTAGAATGGGTACTGATGTTCCAAAGATGAGCAGACTTGTTTGTGTGCTTTCCTGAACCCCCACACAGCACCTCACATGTGGCATAGCTGTGTTCTAATAAAGCATTTTTTATTAAATGTGGCCATGGCTCACAGACTGTATTCTCCAGGGCTCTCCAAATCAATTGTCATTCCCTGTGCATGGCTCAAAACTCAAGCTGCATTTAAAAAGCAAGCATCCCTTACATAAAGCCAAAATAGCCCACAAGTCTGGAAAATTTAATAGACTTCTCTGCATTTACCTGAAATAGCCAATTTTAGACTGCTTGAAGCTGAAAGTTTCAGATATGTGCCACTTAGGGCCCATAATTTCCTCCTAAACTTGAGCATCATCTAGTTCCACAACAAGAGATGAATAATAAAAGAAATTAAAGAACCAAGACTGTTTTCAGACAATATTCAGCCCAGCCCTTTGTCCCTCCTGATCCCTCATCTCCTTGAAAACATCATAATAAGCATATCAAAGGCCAAGAGCTCTTAGGGAGATCTGCTGTTCTGCTCTGCAGCAGGAATGAACATAATAAGTGTCCTGCCAAAGAAGCAGAGGCAGGCTGATCTCCAAGCTAACCTGCTAGGCAAAAGGAAACCATCAGAAAGGGGTGGGGAGTGGCTCAGAACTGTGGGTCTGGAGTTTATTCTACATTCAACAGGATTCCTCCATGTAATAAGAAGTTTCTGGCCCTGACTTTCCAGCCTAGCCCAAGGATCAAACCCACTTGCAGCCCCACTGCCACTTAATCCCAAATAATCATGCAGAAGCTGGACTATATAATAATTATTAATAAGAAGAAGATTAATAATAATAATAATAATCATGCTGACTGGACTATATCTCAGACATACTGCTAGCTCTTTTGTCTTAACCCATTATTCTTACCTTATTTAGCTATGTGGCTTAGTACCTTTTCTAGAGCAGCATTTCAACTTTTTTCCTCTGCATCTGCTGGCATCTCTCTCTGCTGGCATCTCTGTCTTGCTCTTCCTGTTCCCAGAGTTTTCTTAGTCTGGTATCCCTGCTCATACTTCCTATCTTCCTCCTGGCCAATCAGTGGTTTATTTAGCCAGTAGGAGGGACAAATATTTACAATGAAACAAAACATAATCCCACTATACCTTCACATTTGACTCTCTTTATTCAGTTAAGGAAATCATAGGAACTTTCCATTTTCTTGATAATTTAGAATAAAAATAAATGATCAGGTAGGGGTTGGGCTTTGGGTTTTTGTTTATTTTTTATAAAACATATTTGTGAGAGAAACTCCTGCTAACTTTAATCACAACATTTCTTGGAGGCAGCCTTCAAGTGACTATCAGTTCAGACCCACGACCACACACACACACACACACACACACACACACACACACACATAGATCTATACACACAGAGATACACAAAACACACCCCACACAGAGAGATATGGACACACAGAGAGATGTATACACACAGAGATAGACATACACACATATACACCCCCCCCCACACACACACAGACACACAAACACACAGAGATACACATGAACACATGCACACAGAATGAGCCCTATTTGAGAGGGCTACTCTATCAAAGATAAACAAAACAATAATAACAATCACACACCTAATTAAGCCCTGGGAGAGTATAGACATGAGTCAGCCAATGTTCAAATGTCAAGAACTAACTAACAAAAGGAGAAAGGAAAGCATCACAGCACCCACGCTGGGCGGACACCTACGGGAGTTCCCCACCTCCATAAGGCTCCCTGTCCTCTCAAGGACAACTTTTCCTTCTCCTCCCCCATTATCTTCTTAATTGTGTTTCCCATGTTTGAATTTCTTTTTATCTCACAGAAAATGTTCTCTACTTCTCAGGCTCCAAATCTGCACTGTTTTCACTTTGTTTTAGTTTATTCAATCTGGGGTTTTGTTTTATTTTAGAAGGTATGGATGTTGAAGGAAAATGGGGTCAAGATTAAACAGACAGCTTGGATTTAAACATATCTCCTCACATAAGTGAATCTGAGCAGGTACCCATCTAACTTCTAGAGGCCTGGCTCCCTCATGTGCCCTGTTGTAATAAGAACACTGTGTTCAGAGTGGGGGTGACTCAAGGGACAAGTCATTTATAGCACAAATGTGACAGCTTGGGTTGGAACCCCCAGAATCCACATAAAGCCATACACAGAAGCATGAATCTGTAATTCCAGTGTCCCTGTGGTGAGACACTGGAAGGGTATAGGGCAGAGACAGGAGAATCCCCACAAGCTTGCCAACCATCCTTGCTTACAAACCAAGGAACAGAGACCCAAACGAGAATGGAGGCCAGTGTGGCCACTTGAAGATATACATGCATATGTCCTCTAAGATATACATAAAAGTCATGGCATATAGGAACCTACATGCAAGTACATGCATCACCCATGCATATGAAGTTTTTGTTTAGTTGGTTTTTGACTTGGGTTTTGTTTGTTTCTTAAGAGTAGTAGGCCTCTTGGGGTTAATGTGTAACATTCAGGCACTACTGAATGATCAGTACAGATCACAATGCTCATGTAATGGTTACTTCATGAACTGCTGCCTGCTATTATTTTTACCATTATGAGTGTTATATGTTATTCTAAAATGACTCCATTCCTAGGACCAATGCTTGAAAACTCTTGATAACATCACATCTAAGCGCTTGGTCTAAAATTTTGTCTTTTGTCTAAAATTTTCTGAAAACTAGAAACTCAAAAGTCATATCAGCTTTTAAAAACATTCCTGTATGACCCTGACCCCTTGGTCCTAGTCCTTTGTCTTGGGATCCTCAAAGGAATAAGAGAATACATCCTGTACTTTGCACTAATGAAGGTTTGCTTCTATCATGAAAAAATTGGGGTGAGGGACTAAAGGAACGATCTCATTGTTCAGAAAGGTCCTGGGACATTGGCTGGAGGAGGAAAACAGCTGCACTGAGGAGGGGTGAGCCTCAGTGGTGCAGGTTGTGCCCCATCTATGGCTAGTACAGCCATTGGCAGAGCTTATGTACAGTTCCATGAGTCTGATTGCTTACCTGAGTGACTGGTCCTGGATCAGTCAACCCAGGGCTCAGAAATAGAGACATCTACTGTGCATTCCAGAGCTGGAAGCCCACCTGTGTTCTGAGAAATCTGAGTGCATCCCTGGAGCTCTAGGCATGCTGTGAGGAAACCAAACCATGATAACCAAGGTGAATGTCCTGTTATTGTAGCCACTGAGGTTGAATTGAGGTATGGTTTCTGGTTTGTTTCCTCACTCAAGGGTTGACTTTAGGACAACACAGGACGTGTCTGCCTTATTCACCAACATCTCCCATAGCCCTTAGCCTGGACTATGGATCATAATAGGTACTCAGTACTTTATTGTTCTTTTAGAACGTTTTGCTTATTTTCAAATGTGGCTCTTTCCCTGTCAGTTTCCATTTGTGGCAACAAATCCGGACATCAATGTCTGATCCCTCTATGTGAAATGAGAGGGGCACTGAGTTAACACACAGGACTTTATCTGCCCATCTGTTTTGGTTATCTATTCTGTCAAACTACACTCCAAAATATAGTGACTTAACCCAACAATCTCCAGTGAATTGGCCCATGGACATACAATACACATTGGGCAGAGTATGATGAGATGGCTGGTCTGCCCCACATGGCACCCACTGGGATAGATTGGCTGGGGAATACTTCCAAGAGAGCTGCCAAGTGGAGGCTGGCAGTTGGAAGCTCAGCAGAGAGTATGGGCCACAGTTTTGATTTCTCTCCACAAGTGCCTCTCATAGGCTGTCTGGGCATGCTCACGACATGGAGGCTGGGTGCCAAGAGTGAGTATCCAAGACAGTAATTCAAGAAGTCTGCATATATATATATATGTATATATATATATATATGTATATATATATATATTTCCATGATGCAACTTCAGATTCATGTAGTATTACTTCCACCACAACCCAAACAGCTTCAAAGACTCCTCCATTACAGTGCAAATGGTAGCACTTCATCAAGCTATAGAGAAATTGGCAAGGCTGCATTGAAAAAATTACTTATGGAATAAAAGATATTGCTGTGGTGATGTTTGGAAAATGCAGTTGGTCACACCATCTTTTCTCTGGTGTCACAGGCAACAGGTTAAACAGCAACATCACAGGTATATTCACTGCTGACTCATCTTCTATTCCAGTATGTGTGTATGTGTGTGTGTGTGTTCCTTCTGTTTCTATATCTCCAACACCAGGACAGCAGACAGGCATCATTGCACTCAGCTTATTTATGCTCTCCATGGAGTGAACCATCTCTCTAGTTTTTCACTCATCAATTTTGAAACATCTGTTTTGGGCATAGAACTAAGGTCTATAATTCTCAACCCTCCTAATACCTTTAATATAGTTCCTTATGTTGTGGGGAGCCACAACCATAAAATTGCTTTTGGTGCTACTTCATAACTGTAATTCTGCTACTGTTAAGAATAATAATGTAAATATCTGATATGCAAGAGATCCCCAAAGGGGCTGTGACCCAAAGGCTGAGAACCACTGTCTAAAGTGACCCAGAAAATAAAGGCATTCACAGACAGGCAAACAAGATGAATAATGGAAATCCATCCATCATACAGAGTGACTCAGAGAGAGAGGTGACTGATTCTTCTGAGGCATGAACTGAATCTGACACTGCCGTTAAGTGGCTGTCTTCATAGCTATTATACATTCCCTTAGGTGAGACATGTGCTGCCCATGTTGTATGTGTGGTTGCCACATCAACCACAACTGAAAAGAATGAGACTTCTTAGTTTACAAAGGGAATCCACCAGTGAGACTGGCATCATGCTAGACCCTCCTGAGTATTGAACTTTACCAGGTGAGATCACTGAAAAGAGAAAATTATTATCACTATTAATAGCTTTTTAATTGATTTTAATTTTCAGAACACTTTTAGACTTACAGAGAATTTGCAAAGATGGAGAAAAGAATTCCCATGGACCCTTCTCTCATTTCTCCTATAATTAATATCATAATATGATAGATTTAATGCAATTAAAAATAATGGAGTACATTATTATTAACAAAGTCCAGAGTCTGTTTGAATTGTTTTAAATTTCTCTATGTGTGTCATATATGGAGTGCACATGAACATGAGTGTATATGTGTATCAGGCCAGAGTACAGCCACAGGTGCCATTTCTTTCCTTGAAGACCATTAATGCTTTATGGAGTTTTTTGCTTATTTGGTTTGGTTTTCAGTTTGGTTTTAGAGACAGGGTTTCTCTGTGTAACCCTTGGCTGTCCTGAACTAGCTCTGCAGACCAGTCTGCCCTTGAACTCACAGAGATCTGCCTGCCTCTGCTTCCCAAGTGCTGAGACTGAAGATGTGTGCCACTACACCTGGCTAATCTTTTATGTCTTTACAAAAGAGTTTCTTGCTGGCCTGGAACTTTCCAAGTATTCAAGGCTGACTAACCAGTGAGCTCAGGGGATCTGTCTGTCTCCACCTCCCACTCTCCACCCCTCATGCTGGGACAACAAATGTGTACCACTATGCTAGGAATCAAATCCATGTCATGTGTTTGTATAACATGCCATTGACTCACAAAGCATCTCCTTAGCACCAGATTTATCCATTCATTCATTTATTCATTCATTCATTTAATCTCAGATATCCTGTTTGGTTTCATAATCCCATTGGGGACATTTTTCACATGCATCTCACAGCTCCTCTTGGTTCTAACAGTTTCTCAGACTCGATGACCATGTTCAGATTACTAGACACATGCTTTAGAAGCTTCCTTTACATTAAGATTAGTTTGATATTTTTCCATGATTAAACAGAGGTTATGGGTCTCTAGGAGAAAGATCACAGATAAAGGACATTTTTACATCAGATCAGTGGTACATATTGCAGCACCATTTATCACAGTTGACTGTGGCCTGGTCTATAGGTTGAGTGTCTGTCAGGATTCCCACTGTGCGCTTTTTCTTTTCCTTTCCTTTTTGAATTTTTAAAAATATATTTGGTTAGTGTGTTGTGCATAGAAAAACATACATTCACTCGCTCTAGTGTGCAGGGAAGGCACAGGACACACATGCACTCGCTCTAGTGTGTGCAGGGAAGGTCCAGAACAGCTTTGGAGAGTCAGTTCTCTCCACGCATGGGAGAGTTCCTGGTGGCAAGCCTGATGAGACATCCCATTGGCTTTCCCTTTTCTCATTTTTATGCTGTTGCCTTTAACCGGGGCCACTCTGCATAAGGCACACTGAAGCCCTCATCTTGCTGTGTAGGGCTTTTCAGATGTGATCATTTGGGGGAGGATGATCCACATCCCTGTAAGTAACCCCTCACCTGTGCTGCATAAGAAAGGAAACCCAGACATACATTGATTACCCAGAATAAGCTTTGGTTTGTCATTGGGCCCTTAGGAGGAGAGAGGGCTAGGTTTGTTTGTGTCTTAGCAACAAAGAGCTACCAAAGGTTGTAATTGGGATGGGAATTTAGGCTACTTTAGGTTTCCTTCAATTCGAACACCATCATGTGGCCTTCCACCTACAAGGACTGCAAACATTGGTACTTAACACCGGTGAGTAATAATATGGGGTGCAAACGACACTAGAAGAGCTTCCAGTGGCTCGCCGTGGTGGCAGCCATTTTTCAATGTCTTCTAGCTTCTGCCCTTCAATATGCCACCCAGTTTGGACAGTCAAGAGAAAAATCTAACCAGAAAAAAAAGCCATCCACACAGCAGTTTATCTGCTGCCCCCTGGAGGAAAGTTGTGGGAAGACCCAGTGGATATTAACACTGAATCGGCCACCTAAAGGGAGAGAGCTCTATTTCTGAGCCGGAGTAGATCTTCTCTAAGTTCCTTAAATTACACTGGATGAGCTCACACCACCCACTGAGGAGCAAGCCCTCAGCACAAGACACTGCTTTCAAACCTTGAGGCTCATTTCTCCATATCTTTATGAACCCCCTCCATATTCTCCTCCAGTCCTGCAAATGCCATGACAATTTCAGGGACATCTGATAAGAATTGCTAATCATTTTTTTACACTTGGCTGATAAAGCTTAGAGCAGAAGAGAAAGCAGAAGCAGGAGCGCATCTGGAAGCCCCGTGGTGCCCTGAGATCCAGCCAGAGACACATGCAATGACCCTGTGCAGGCAGGTGCCCAGGGCATGCGCTGCAGGCAGGCCAGCTCCGCTTCCACATCAAGCAGAGCCTGAAATCTGAAAGTGAATTGTGAGCTTCCTCCCCCCAGGCTGGGCACCAAAGGTCTTGTCTCCTCTAAGTCCCGCCACACTCTCTCATGTTCTGTTGGTTCAAACAGTAGCATCCTACACAATAAAATTCCATTCTAGCAATTTCTCCACTGCCTTTGAGAAGAGGGAAAACATTCTCACTTAGAAGGCTGCTTTTTGTTATTGGCTTCTGCTTTTGGAAGGTGACAACACTATCCTTTAGATTTCTTGAAGAAATAGAGCAGAGCCAAAGTAGGCTACGGCACCCAGCTGGGGTCCAAGACCTTGTTCATAATGCCTGAGGAACTTCCAAAGCTTACAATGACAATTGCCTAGTGTTCTGTGCTCATTGAAATCTAGAGGGCCTGTGAAAACTAGGCCATGGGTATAATGAGAGGCAAAAATACTGATAAATGGAAGGGGAGATGCACTCAGGGATCCCTGGGAGTCTTTGATTCCTACTTTCAGAACAAAACTGGATGGGAGCACCGCCTTTCAGGAGACGTCACGGCTGCCTTGCCACTCTGGCAGGAGCCAACTTTGCTTTCTAAATGTAAAGACATTGCGGCTTCTATAATCTCCCATGAAGCAAAGCTCCTTAGTCTTAGCTTTGTTAATAACTCACTGTATCTATACAGTTATTCTTTCTCCCTCAGAAAATTCAGATTCCACATATGCGGAACAGGGAGGGACACTGTACCTCGGTACACTTCCCCAATGGGGTCTTGGGTGGTGTATATGTAGAAGATGCTCTGAAGATTTCCTGAGATGGATCACAGGTTATTCTTGCCTTCCTGGGATTCAACAGACACCAGAGAAAATGAAATTTACATTGGCTACACAATGAAAACTAGCATAAAATTCATACAGCAAAAAGTGCAAGCTCTAATACTCCTAGCAATTCAACAAGTTCCAGTTTTCCCCTGCCTGGCATACTTTCAGGAAAAGAGCTGTTTGGTGATTTCAAAGGCAAAATGTGGTTGTTCTGATGCATTTCCCTCCTTGCACTAGGGAAAGTTCCAGACTCTACACTATCCTCTACATAAGCTTCTTCTTTGGGACCATGGCTCATTAGAATGACAGCAATCAGGGAAGCCACAGAAAGAGGCAAAGAAAATGCAATAGAATCATCTTTTGATACAGAGTTATGTCTAAATTCTCATTGGTCCTCATTCATTCACTCATCCAGCAAAAAGTTATTGAACTAGTTAGTGTAGACACTAAGACTGCAACCTGAGCAAGATTTACCTGGAGAAGCAGTGGGTGGATGTTAAAGGCTGTTAGAACAGGTCACCACAAGCTCCAAGATGGTGGAATCACAAGGCACTGTAGGAGAATAGTCACAGGCATCTACCTTCTCCTGACTCCCAGAGGACAGCCAGGAGAGACTTTCTAGAGGAAGTGATATAGTACAAATTTTATTTAGTATTACAATTTACATCTTGAACTCACAGAGTTTCAGGTGAATCTCTGCCTCCTGAGTAATGAGATTAAAAGCGTGGGTACCACTCTCCAACCTTCATAGCTTGGCTGTGGGTAATTCTGTCCTGTGATAAGCCAGGTAAATTTTGTTAAATATACAATATATCACCACAAGGTGACATTAAGACAAGTACAACAGTTGGCTAGCTGAGGTAGTGTTATACCTCAGGCAGGCTTGGAACAGAGGAGGGGGAAGGCAGGTGAGTGGGAGCATATGTACTATATTTTGTAGTGGGAGATGACAGAAAGAAAGCTTGAGATGTAATTCAGCTGGCAGAGCACTTGCCTGGTAGGCACAAAACCCTGGGCGCCATCTTTGCTTTGAGCATTAGGCTCAGCCAGGTAGCACATGGCTTCAATCACAACACTCAGAGATAGAGGTGGGGATCAGAAGATCAAGGTCATCCTTAGATACATAGCTTAAGGCCACCCTGAGCTATGAGACCTTGTCTCAAAAACAAACACTATAGAGATGTTCTCCATGCACTGTGGGTAGGAGAGGCACAGCGCCTGTGCTCCTTGTCCACATGGAGGATCTGACGTGCTAAGGCACAGCCTCCTGACCTCAGCCTGGTTGACATTTTTGATTTTGATCATTCTTTGCATTGTATCTAAGCTCACTATATGCTAAAAGATTGTGCTCATCAAAACATCTTCAGATGTCGCAGATACTCCCTGAGAGAACTCAATCATCCCTGGTTGAGAACCATTATTTTACTTTTTATTTTTCATGTGTGCATGTATGATATGCATGTACATGTGTATGCAGGTGCACTTGTGGAGGATGTGCCCATGTGAAGACTGAAGGACACCATCCGGTGTTATTCATTAGGCATCTTTTTTTTGAGACAGTTAATCTCCCTGACCTGGAACTTACTAGTAGGCTAAGATGGCTGGCAAGAAAATTCCCAGGGACCAATCTTTCTCTGTCTCCCCAGTCCTGGGATTACAGGCATGTGGCATTTTATACATGAGTTCTGAAGATAAATTCAGACCTCTTGCTGGTAAGGCAAGCATGTTATCAACAGAACCATCTCTCTAACACTGAGAAATGTTTTTCTTTTTTAATATGTATGTGTGTCACATGTGTGTGCCCACAAAGGAAGAAGTCACATTTACTAAACCTGAAGTCACTGGCAGTTGTGTGTTTCCTGATGTGGGTGCTGGGATCTGAACTAGGTCTTCTAGAGAATCATGTAGCTGACTCATCTCTCTAGCCCCAAGCCATTAGCACACACAAATGAGGATGCAGTGGCTTCTTTTACTTCCAGAATCTATATTTCTTCAACTCTATCAAACATATTTTCAGTTCCTTAGCTTTCCATTTTGTTCATAAACTAAAGCAAAGATGACAGTTTTTCCTGTTAACTAAAAATTGTTACTGTGCTGAAAGCAAAAGAGATTTCTCTTATCACATGTGTAATGCATCACATTTCAAACTAGCAGGTCACAGGTGCCCAAATAATCATGATTCTTGTGATATCACATTTGTATCTACCCAGTTCTATGGATATTTCTGCCCCTGTCTTGGGAATCTGCCATCCACTTGATCAAGTTTCCTCCTAAAACAGACATTAGAATAATTAATCAGAGGATGAAGAGATGATATGGGAGGTAAGATGAAATGCTGCTTTTGAAGAAGACCCAAGCTTGTCCCCAACTGCCTGTAACTCCAGCTACAGAGGCTCTGATGCCCTCTTCTGTCCTCTGAGGGCACCTGCACCCATGCAAATACATACACAGACACATATACACAGTTATACACAGTCACACACAGATATACAGTCTCACACACACAGAAATACATAGACACACACAGTCACACAGTCACACACACACCATTAGAAATAAAATTAGGACCGGAGAGATGGCTGAGTGGTTAAGAGAACTGGTTGCTCTTCCAGAGGATGGAAAACATCACCCACACTGGGGCTCATAACTGTCTGTAACTAAGTCTCCAATGGATACAACACCCTCTTCTGACCTCCAAGGGCACTGTAGGCTTGTGACACATAAAAAAACACCCACACTTACTAAATAAAATAATATAAATAAAATATTTTTAATTTAGGGAGATAAAATAATCTTTCTAAAATAATAAAAAAAAAAAACTAAATCATTCATCTCATGAATCTGCATCCCAAACTATGTTCTATGGCTAATCTGTAGAGAGATCTTTATAAAGTTAAAAAATATGGAGGGACTTTTCAACAAGTAGCTAAGAACAACCAGAGCAGAGGGGGACTGGCTTATTTCTTCTGCTCCTGCTTCATGTGAAAGTGTGGCAGCCAGAAGATTGTCTTCCCTCACTCAAATTACCCTGCCAGACAAAAGCAGTTTGTAGAAGAGCCCTGAGCATGTAATTTTATTACCTTAGCACTGATTTTATTATAATTCATGTAATTTCTTCTGCAGGGAAAAAGCAATTTTCCTAAACACCTGGTAAATGAGAGCTGATGGGATATAACTCCCACCAACCCTCTTTGTAGGCTGTTCTAAAAGAAGCGTCACAGAGAGGTGCTGGTTTGACAGACTTGCCCATGGCATCTTCCCAACGCAGTCAGTTCTTATGCTGCATCTCAGCATAGACCAGACTTATTTCTGAAAATACCATCTTTTATAAAGATGGCGCTCAGGATGGACTCAGGGAATCTGTAAACCTCTACATGATTAGCATTTTGGGTTGGAAAACTGATGTTGGAGACCGCCTATGCATTACCAGCTGAGTTATGCACTGTCCCTGGCCTCCACTCACTCAGGACCAGCTGCATATCACTGCCAATTGTGACAATGAAAATGCCTACTCTTAAAAAAAATTACATGTATTTACTTGTATGTGGGGATCCAAACATGCCATGGAGCACATATGGAGGTCAGAACAGCATGACACTGGTGCTTTCCTTTCTCCCCCATGACTCAGTTTACCAAGCTTGGCACAAGTCCCTGAGCACTGTCACCTGCCCAGGAAGTGCCCTGTACCCACTGAACATTGACACTTGCCCTGCCTCCACATTTTTTATCAAATGAGAAAAATGGCAAATTTAATCTTTTGTTCTGAGATCTACTTTGTTTATTCCTGAGACCATGGAAATCACAGAGGCCCAAAACCCCCTGCAGTGTCAGGTGCCAGTTCCTAGTCAATAAAAAGAAGCAGATACTGAGATACTGGGTAAGGCAGAGAATCAAACATCTACGAGATGTCTCCCATGACTACAACTGAGTTCACGCTTTTCTTTTTTTAATTCTACAATCAGGGTTCTTAGAAGTTTGTGTGTGTGTGTGTGTGTGTGTGTGTGTGTGTGTGTGTGTGTGTGTGTGTTCTTTGGTGTATGTATGTGTTGTTGTTGTACTTGGCAAACAGAATTGAATTTGGACTCAGTTCCACCTGGTCTCCTTTCCTGTCTATGTTGCTTAGCAACTGGTTAACATGAGTAAGTTCCCTGATGCCTCTGAGCCTCACCTACTTACACAGGAACTGGGAACCACAGCTCCTACACTGAAGAACTACAGAAGGTTCTTGTGATTCTTGTTTCCTTCTGCTTCAGAATTGGGTCACTTCAGAATGTAGACAGAAGCACTAGAATGATCCAGGTCACCGTCACTTCTCATCAAGGTGACCACAGCAGCCTCGTAGAAGGTCTCTCTACTTATCTTCTTGCCTTGGCCTAAGTTCTTCTCACAGTGTGTGTCATTATTCTCCTCCATGAATTACTTTCTCTGCCCATGTGACGTGGTACTTGTCTCCAAGGAAGTAGAATGTATTTATTTATCCCTTGAATCTGGTCTAAGCTTCAGCTTGTATTAGTATGTAGTAGAAGTGATAATCATGACAGTTCTGAGCAGAGATCTCAAGGCATTTTCCATGTCTGCATTCTCTTAGGCACTATGTGGCTTGCTCAAGTAGGAGATGACAGAGACCAGCACTTAGCATCCTCACGGTGATCCCACACATATGAAAGGACCAAGCCAATATTAGCAAAGCTGATCCAGAATTGATGAATGAGGGGACCTACCTGGGCCCAGCGTGTCCAGCCTCCCTTGTAAACATGGGCCCTTGTCTCTGTTACAGCTCAGATATAAAATGTCCTTCAAAATCTTCTTCAAAAACTCCTTCAAAGTGTTAAAGGCTTGGATCCCATGTATCAGAATTCAGAGGTGGGACTGGAAAAGTAATTGAATCATGAGGGTTCCAACTCCACTCATGTACTGAAATCTGTGGACAGAGCCATAACCAGTTGCTTTCACTGGAAAATAGTAGAAATATCTGAAAGAATTAAGTCACTGGGGACACGCTTTTGAAGGGCATCTGTTCTCCATCTGTCTGCTACTATAGGCTCTCTAGGCCCTCCACTACACTGGGTCCTGTCTGTCATAATGACTTGCTTCACCAGAGCTCACAGCAATGAGGCCTAGTAACCATGCACTGAAACCTCTGAAATCTCAAGATAAAAAGGCTCTTTAGTTAGGGTTTCTGTTGCTATAAAGTGACACCATGACCATGGCAATTCTTATAAAGAAAAACATTTTACTGAGGTGGCAGCTTACAGTTCAGAGATTCGGTTCATTATCACCATGGTAGGAAGCAAGGTGACATGCAGGCAGACATGGCGCAGGCTACATCATGACCAGAAAGCAACAGAAGGTGGTCTTCAACCCTGGGTGGTATTTTGAGCATAGGAAACTTCAAAGCCCACCCCACAGCAATACACTTCCTCCAACAAGGCCACACCTCCTGATAGCGCCACTCCCAGTGAGTTTATGGGGGCCGGTTACATTCACACTACTACAGATTCTTTCCCTCTATTGTAAGGACCTGGATTCATTTGCATGTTGATACCTGGGGGCAGGAACCAGGTCTGCCAGTGAACTTCACAGCAGCCAATGGTTTCAAAAGTTGGATTCACGCCAGAAAACTCAGCCAATCACTGCTGTACCTTACCCCTTTGCCCAATCCTGGAATGTCAAGGTGTGTCACATCTTGATTACATATGTTTTGCTTTAAAGACCCCCTCCCATCAGGGCTTGATGTCCTTAGCCTTTCCACTGTTCGGGAACCAGGCTATTGGCCTGGGTTTGTGGAAACTTGTATGTAACAATAAAATCCTCCCACGTGTTATAGCATGTCCAGCCTCCCTTGCGAACATGGAAATTCTTACATGAAGGCGTAACATATATAAGTCATTCTTCTCAAGTACTTGTCAGGGGCACAAAAAGTCTGAGGAACATAGTCATTCAGGACAAAACATGAGCAACACAGGAAGTGTTATTTTTACCTACGGGTTTTCTGAAATGCCCTGTTTTTTCAGCAATGGCTGGCTTCACACTCTCAGACTCCTACCCAGGTGGGAGCCAACATACTTGCAAAGTCAGGAAAGGGTAGCATGTATAAGTGATTCATCCCCAGTACCAAAAACTGAAAGAAAAAAAAAAGGCAAACTAATTTGGAGCATGTCACTTGCCCGATTTTAACTCAGGATATTCTGTAGCTTACCACAATTAGAAAAAAATTTAAATCCCCAAAATGATCTGCACACTGTGTGGAGGAGCTCTCCCCCCACCCCACCCCACCCCACTTCTTTCTGCCTTGTTACATTATCCCACATGCTCCCACTGCTAGCCCTGCTCCCAACATACTGATGGCCATCCTATAACCAGTGCATGCCCACTCTGTTCCTCTTTGCCCACCTTAGAGTTAGTTGCTTCTGCCCGGAAGACTTTCTCCTCGTCTTGAAATGTCTAGTTTCTTTTTGCCATGAAACTCTCAACTTAGGATGGCCAAAAGTCCCCTTTGTTCAAAGATACTGTCCATGGATACTCTTTCTTTTCCTAAAAGTATGCGACTGTGGTTGGCATTGCACACTTGTGATCCCAAGACTAGAGACTGAAGGAGGAAGGGCCAGTCCTTAGGACCAGCCTGGGTGAGATGTTACCTTGATTGGCAGCTTGATAGGATTTAGAATCAGTGTGGGAAAAAAAAAATCTCTGGGAAATCTGTGAGAGACTATTAAGGTTAGGTTAAATGAAGTGAGAAAATGCCATTTCCTGGGCTGAGGTAGTTAGGATTCTGTTCTAGCCTCTGAAGTCACACCCTGCCCTGAGTTCTGCCACCAAGCTCCATTTAAGAAGAATTTCCACTGCCTGACTTTCTCTTTTGTTCTTCCTTTTCCAGAAGGAATGAACTCTCAGCCCCTCCCCTTCCCTTCTCTCTTCTCTCTCCCTCTCTATATATCTCTTTATAATAATTAGTCTTTCTACTTAGAAACAGACTAAGTGTTTCCTGCCTGGCCGCCACCCACTGCCTCCAATGGCGCCTCTCAACACATGGGGCATGAGGTCTCTAACTATAGCCATCTGCCAGTCACCCAAGAGCATATTGATAGACCCCAGACTCAGGGTACTATCCTTGGGAAGGGGGGCCCCAAGAACCCAGACTCCAGGCCATTGATGTAAATAAGCATGAGGTTTATTACATCTGCAGACGGGCTACCTCCCTGCCTCAGGAGCAAGGGAGTAGCAAGGGAGGGGCAATCCCATATCTCTTTTAAAGGCTAAGACCATAAAATCACCATAGCAACTAGGGCAACACATGATTGGTCACTTTAAAGGTCATACTTCAAAGTCATAAGGTTGCTCACAGTGGTCATGGGGTTGCCTTAAGACCAGCTGGTTAGGGGGCTTTTACAACTGGGTGTTGGTCACCAACACCGCTATTCTGCTTGGAACTTCTGGTATTTTAATCACAGTTTTGACCAGACCATTATGTCCTATCTGAGTTGATTATGGCTATCTGGGCTGGGTCACTCTGTTTCCTGGGACAGACTTTAGTTCCTTGTTCTCATGGGGGGTGCTCTGCCGAATACCTGAGCTGAATGCCTGGTTCAAGCCTTTAGAATCCAGGGTCCTTCACATATCAGATCAGATCACAACAGAGGTCCTGAACAGAACCCAAAGGAGAAAGCCAGCTGATGCTTCTTGCTTGTGGATGCAGTGTTCCCAGCTGCCTTATGCTCCGACTCCCACCATATCCCCACCACCATGCCTGCACCCCCTCGGATAGACTCTTCCTTTCTTATGTCACTGCTTGTTGGGTCTTTGACCATAGTAATGCAGAGGTAGGTAATGCACTGAGCTACAGGGCAGGGCCTGTCACAAACAAATAACGTTCTTACATTCCTGAGACTCTGAAGTTTCTGAAATGGTAGCTGCTGCTCCACATTGAGTGACAGCCTCTGAGGACAGCAACAGGCCTACAGGGGTCACCACATCTCCAGTGCTTCCCCTCCCCTGCATCACAGGGGCTCACTGATGGGAAAGGCAAGGTGGCCCTTTGGTCAGGCTTCCCCTCCACCACATCCCCTATTGAGATTCATTTGAGTCTGTCAGGCCCAGAGGCCCCTGAAACACAAAGAGAAGAATACCCACAATCATCCCAATCATCAGGTGCAAACTCAATAACAGAGTGGAATTGGAGTTGAAGATTACATCAAAGGCAAAGCAAATCCCTGCTGTGAGGCCCCTGCCTAACTAAGGGGGGTTGATTGTGGTTGTCTCTTAACCCCATTAACAGATCATGAATGAAAAGAGAAAATCAGAGTCCCAGTCCCTTGGTGGAGCTCAGTGGGGGAGGTGAAGAGATGCTCCCTCTTCAAAATTCCGGAAACCCCATCTCTGAACCTTTTGATGCTTTCATAAACAGTGAGAAGAAATGCACAAAAGAGCAGGATGTGATCATTTTTAAAAATCATTAGCAAGATGGCTTAGAGGGTAAAGGTACATGCTGGGGAACTCTGATGGCCTGAACTTGATCCCCAGAACCAAAGATAAGGGAAAGAACTCATTGCTAAAAGCTGTCCTCTGACTCGACAGTCATAGCATGTGAGCACACACACCTTCCTACTCATACTCATGCGTACCTACACTCACACACAAGCAAAATGATAATGAATGTTTATAAAGAAAAGCAGGACATGGTGACTTCTCCTGTCTTCCCAGGATAGCCAAGGCCAAGGCAAGAAGGCCACAGGTTCTAGGCCTGCCTGGGCAACTTGGCAATAAATATCCTGTCTCAAAATATTAAAGGAGACGTCTTAGTTTCTTCTTTATGTTACAATAAAACAGCATGGCCAAGGTAACTTATAGAAGAAAATGTTTAATTTGTCTTATAGTCTGAGTAGTCTGAGAGCTCATATCTAGATCAAGGCATGGGGCAGGAGGAGAGAGAGAGAGAGAGAGAGAGAGAGAGAGAGAGAGAGAGAGAGAGAGAGACTCTGGTAAAAACTAGAAAAGCACTTCCATTTTTTGAGCAAAAGTTCTCAGCTTCTAAACAAGCCTGAAGTCTGCATAGGAACAAAGTTCAGACAGGAAAGGTAGCTTAGGGGCTGTTAACAGTTAATTATCCATGGAATGTCTCAGAACTGGAGATGGTCCAGAAAGACCCAACCCAGGAGGTAGTTAAAGAAAGGGTTTGGCAAACAGCCAGCTAATAACCTTGTGATTCTTGCCTAACCTTGTGATTTTTTTGCCTTTAAAACCCAGTTTGCAAAAAGGCCAGGGACCTCCTCTGGCCACTGTCTCGTCTGTGTGTCTGTGTGTCAGAGCTAGGTCCTTGTCACGCAGCAGCTCGAAATATACAATAAACCTTGTTTGTGCATTTTGGAGAGTTCATGTCTCTGATGATCTTTTGGGGGGCCTCGTGACCAGAGCACAACACTGGGAATGGCAGTCTTTTGAAACCTCACAGCCCCAGGAACACACCTGCTTTAATATGGCCACACCTCCTAATCCTTCCTAAAGAGTTCCACCAACTGAAAACCTCTGTTCAAATTCATGAGCTACAGAGGCTATCCTCACTAAATCACCATGGGGTGGGAGATGCCTTGGAACTTACTCAGCTCACTGGCAGAATATTTAAATACCCCCATGAAGGTGACCCAGGTTTAATCACTAGAAAAGAAAAAGGAATGGAAAGAAAACAAGGAGGAGAAAATGAGCACACCTAACCTTTCTTGGAAAAATATGACAAGGAGACTGTGGTGGCTATTCTTGTTTATCATCTTGACTACATCTGGAATTAACTAAAACCCCAAAATGGAGGGGCATACCTGTGACAGATTTTTGCGTAATCTGAAATGGGAAGATCTACTTCTAATCCAGATCTTTTGAAGTGGGAAGACACACCTCTAATCTAGGCCATGCCTTCTGCTGGAAGCCTATAAAAAGAACGTGGAAGAAGGAAGTTTTTGTTCTTTGCCTGCTTGCTCTCACTCTAGATGGCATATCCATTCCTTCACTGACATCAGAGCCTACTTCTTTGGGATTCCAGGGTATACGGAAGACCAGTTGAAACATCAGCCTTGTAGACTGAGAAACTTTTAAATTCTTGGAACTTGCATTCATAGGCATCCATCATTGTATGTGTATGTATGTATATATGTATGTGTGAGAGAGGGGATGGTGAGAGATTTATTTCACAAGTTGTGTTACTGTGGTAGCTTGGATAAGAATGACCCCCACAGGTTCCTATATTTGAATGCTTGGTTATCAAGGAGTAGCACTACTTGAGAAGAATTGGTACATGTGGCTTTGCTGAAGTTGGTGTGGCTCTGTTGGAGGAAATATATCACTGGGGATAGGCTTTGAGGATTCAGAAGCCCAAGCCAGGCCCAGTTTCTCTCTCTCCCACCCTGCTGCTTACAGATCTACAGCTACTCTCAGCTACTTCTCTAGCACCATGTCTGCCTGCATGCTACCATGCTCATTGCCACGAAGATAATGAACTAAATCCCAGAAACTATAACCAAGCCCCAATTTATTTTTTTTTAAATAAGAATTGCTGGGGTCACAGCATCTCTTCACAGTAATAGAACATAGCCTGAGACTGATAGACCCCAGACACAGGGTACTATCCTCAGGAAGGGGGGCCCCAAGAACCCAGACTCCAGTCCCAGTTGATGTAAAAAGCATGAGGTTTATTACATCTGCAGGCGAGCTACCTCCCTGCCTCGAGAAGCAAGGGAGGGGCAATCCCATATCTCTTTTAAAGGCTAAGACCATAAAAACACCATAGCAATTGGGGCAACACATGATTGGTCACTTTAAAGGTCATACTTCAAAGTCATAAGGTTGTTCACAGCAGTCATGGGGTTGCTTTAAGACCAGCTGGTTACGGGGCTTTTACAACTGGGTGTTGGTCACCAACACTGCTATTCTGCTTGGAACTTCTGGTATTTTAATCACAGGTTCGACCAGACCATTATGTCCTATCTGAGTTGATTAAGGCTATCTGGGCTGGGTCACTCTGTTTCCTGGGACAGACTTTTAGACTTTTAGTTCCTTGTTCTCATGGGGGGTGCTCTGTTGAATACCTGAACTGAATGCCTGGATCAAGCCTTAGAACGCAGGGTCCTTCAAGACCATGATTGTGGAGAACCCTGACTAACACAGAGATAACTAACCTAGCATTCCCTCAAAGCCAAGCTCTGCTGGGACAGTGAAATGGTTGCCTACATGGGTGGTGCAAAACCTTGCACACTCAGCCCACCTTCTGCTCTGAAGGTCTATCCCAGAGCCGTCCCTTCCTTCTCCCCATCTAACTTGCAAATTCTCTCACAAACATACACTCATACATGCACAAACAGTAGTGAAATTAATGTGCCTCAAATCTTTACCAAGCCAACAGTGTGCACGTAGTGGAGAGCATTGTCCAATGGTGGTCTGGCATCAAATGGGAAGGACCCATATCCTGAGTTTCCCCCTTTGCCATTTCCCTGCAGCCTCCTCTCTGGAGTGAAAATAGGAGATACAAATCCCAGCCCATTTTCTTTCTAGTAGCATTTGTGATAATTAAATGTCATTCACAACAGATAGGGACCCATTGAGGGAAAATAACATGAATTATGATTGTAAAGGCATTTAACGTACCATGGATTGTTAACTGTCCAAAAGCAACTTTGTGTGTGTGTGTGTGTGTGTGTGTGTGTGTGTGTGTGTGTGTGTTACTGAAGCACAGGGCCTTGTACACACTAGGTAACTGATCTTCCACTAAGATATCTTTCCAGCAATCTTCTTTTCTTCTTATTTTTTTTTTTTTTAGAACAGAAAATAGCTCACTAATCCATGCATGCCAGTGCTCACCAAGATTCATATTCTCTCTCTCTCTCTCTCTCTCTCTCTCTCTCTCTCTCTCTCTCTCTCTCTCTCTCATTTGTTGGGCATAAGGTACATATGAGGAGGTCAGAGAAAAAGTAATTGGAATTGATTTTTCTCCTTCCATGTTTCCCATAGGACACAGGGATCAGACTCTGATCATCAGACTTGGTACCAAGTGCCTTTGCCCTCAAAGACATCCCAACAGGTTTTTGGTTTGGTTTGGTTTGATTTGGTTTGGTTTGGTTTGGTTTTTGTTTTATTTTGGTTTAGCTGAGTTTCACTCAGTTGTCCAGGTGAGCCTGGAACTCAATTCTGTAGCCCAGTCATCTTGCTAACTTGCAATCCTCCTGCCTCGGGCTTGAGCAGCTGGGATCACAGGCTTGCAGGACAGGGAAAACTTGACAAGTGTCGGTTGTATATTACAAAGGTGCTCCATAGCAACTGGAGTTCTCAGAACCTTATTAGATGAACAAAAACAGAAAATCACCAACATGAGAGAAAGTCCTAGATGACTCCCATTCAACAATGGTAGACACAGCTACAGGATGAACAGACACAGTTCATTATCCACTTTATCCACCTCTACAGACTCATACAAATCTCTTGGCTTGCCTCTCCAAATCTGTAAAATGGTGTGAACCTCCAATGTTGTTGGATAATAAAATATTACCTCACATAACATACTTGGCACAATGTCAAATACAAAGTAAGACACACAAAATTCACATTACCATACTTAACTCTAACCTTTATTCTACAGAAAGTTTATTGTGGGCAGCAGATATAAAATTATTTGACTAGATATCAAGATAAACAACCAGGGCAGGAACACATGAAAGATGAACTTGAAGGACTATAAACATAGCAGAGATTGGTCATGGGGGGTGGGGCATAGTAGACATACAGAATTGGTATTATCTAATTTCTCCCCATCCTACCATCCCCTGCTATTGCCAGTCACTAGGGTAAGCCTTCTATTAAGAATCCTCAGGAGAAAATGTCAAATCTCAGTTCCAGAATTTGAGCATAAAATACTAGACTCAAAGGAAAGCCATATGGTGTGAAGGGAAGGAGTGGGGGCTGCAAGTCTCTAAGAAGCAGGGCTAATAAAAGGAGAGGCAGCCACCACTATGAAGCAATTTCAAAAACACTAAATAAACAGCTTCCAGAGCACTGGGAGCCCTGCACAGCCTTCAGCCAGGAAGAACACAGCTCACACCAAGCATCCACACACAGGGCTGCCTAGGACACTAGAGGTGGCTGCTCCAGAAAATCCTGCACGCATTTAAGATTAGCACGTTAATTATGACATTTCCATATGCATATATAATACATTTTGACTATACCCAGTCCCCATCACCTTCTCTTGTCCCCTCCAATTCCCAAAGATCCTTTTCTCTTCCTATCTCTTTTCCACTTTTGAGCCTTTTGGGGGACCCAGTGATTTTAATTATGGCTGTTTACAGGAGTGTGACCAGGGGTTAGCTGCAGAAGCAACTTACCAGTGGCTACTCCATTGAAGAGACTGTCTCCTTCCCAGCTGGCATCAGCTGTCTATAGATCTTCAGAGAGGGGTGAAGACACATGAACCCTTCTCCCCAGCTACAGTTAACTGCCAGTGAGTCCTTGGGGAGGGGGAGGGGAGAGCTTTGTGAACCCATCCCCATGATGGAATGTTAATAGGCCCAGTCTTGTATAGTAGGTATTTAATTATCTGTATTGGTTTACATCCTGTACTCTCAACCCAGCATCACAGGTCTACATGGCCCTAAGAGAGAAGCCAGGCTATCCTGGAGGGGTAGCCCCTCCCAGAATTAGATAGCCAATCCCCTGCAGAGCAAACAGCTAGTCTGAGGGTGTATCATCACAAGCAAACCAGCCAATCAAAGCCCACACTCTGAACACTTTTCTTTGTTTTTTGGGTTTTTTTTTTTTTTTTTTTTTTTTATAATTAACATTTAAAGTAACAGGTTTTTAACTAAGTATGGTATTTTCATACATACTTAGTTTTTGTTGATTCCCACCCCCCACTCCCCACTACTCCCTATCTCCTTGCCACCCCCCCCTTGCACTGCTCTTTCCCACTTTCCGATCACCCTCCCACCCTTTTGCCTCCTAGCCTCTTTGCTCTCCTCTCTGGCCTCTGTGTTGTTTCCTGATCTCTGCTCACATTCACTCCCACACAAATGCAGATAGAATAACTGGCTAGGCTCTGCATGTGAGAGCAAACAGGCAATGCTTGCTTGTCTTTCTGGGCCTGAGTTACTTCATTTACTATAGTATTTCCCCATTCATGCAAATTTTGTTATTTCCATTTGCTCTGCAGCTGAATAAAATCCCATTGTGTATACATTTTCATTATTCATACATCAGTTGGTGGACTTGGGTTAATTTCCTCTCCTAGCTATTGTAAACAGAGCAGCAATGAATTTTATGTGTGGGTATCAAATCTTTGAGTATTTGCCCAGAAGAGGTATAGCTGTGTCATATGGCAGTTCTTATTTTCATTTCTTAAAAAAAAAAAAAAACTCTACACTGACTTTTGTAATAGCTATTCCAGGTTCCTCTCTCCTAGACCGGAGCCTGGTCAGCATTTGTGATTTGCTTTCCTCATGACAGCCATTCTGACTGACTAAGATGGAATCTCATAGCAGGTTCTGTGTGGTGCCACAGCCCTCTGCTATAGACTAAGTACTCATAACTTAGAGACCCCTCCTGCGATCATTCACACTAGTCATTACTGTACTTCACACTGCTCATCACTGTGCTTGTTCCCACTGGCTATCATTGTGCTTGTTCACACTAGTCGTCACTGTGCTTGTTCACATTGGTCATCAATGTGCTTGTTCACACTGGTCATCACTATGCTTCTTCACACTGGTCATCAATGTGCTTCTTCACACTGGCCAACACTGTGCTTCTTCACACTGGTCATCACTGTGCTTATTTACACTTGTCAGCACTGTGCTTCTTCACACTGGTCATCACTGTGCTTATTCACACTGGTCACCACTGTGCTTCTTCACACTGGTCATCACTGTGCTTCTTCACACTGGTCATCATTGTGCTTATTCACACTGGTCACCACTGTGCTTGTTCCCACTGGCTATCATTGTGCTTGCTCCCACTGGCTATCATTGTGCTTCTTCACACTGGTCATCACTGTGTTTGTTCACACTGGTCATTGAAGGACCCTAGGTTCTAGGGTTTGACCCAGGCATTCAGTTCAGGTATTCAGTAGAGCACCCCCCCCCATGAGAACAAGGAACTAAAAGTCTAAAAGTCTGTCCCAGGAAACAGAGTGACCCAGCCCAGATAGCCATAATCAACTCAGATAGGACATAATGGTCTGGTCAAACTTGTGATTAAAATACCAGAAGTTCCAAGCAGAATAGCGGTGATCAACACCCGGTTGTAAAAGACCCCTGACCAGCTGGTCTTAAGGCAACCCCATGACCACTGTGAGCAACCTTACGATTATAGTGTGACCTTTAAAGTGACCAATCATGTGTTGCCCCTGTTGCTATGGTGATTTTATGGTCTTAGTCTTTAAAAGAGATATGGGATTGCCCCTCTCTTGCTACTCCCTTGCTTCCCGAGGCAGGGAGGTAGCCCATCTGCAGATGTAATAAACCTCATGTTATTTTACATCAATGGCCTGGAGTCTGGGTTCTTGGGGCCCCCCTTCCCGAGGATAGTACCCTGAGTCTGGGGTCTATCAGTCATCACTGTGCTTGTTCCCACTGGCTATCATTGTGCTTGTTCATACTAGTCGTCACTGTGCTTGTTCACACTGGTCATCAATGTGCTTGTTCACACTGGTCATCACTATGCTTCTTCACACTGGTCATCAATGTGCTTCTTCACACTGACCAACACTGTGCTTCTTCACACTGGTCATCACTGTGCTTATTCACACTGGTCACCACTGTGCTTGTTCCCACTGGCTATCATTGTGCTTGCTTCCACTGGCTATCATTGTGGTTGCTCACACTGATCATTAATGTGCTTCTTCACACTGGTCATCAATGTGCTTCTTCACACTGGTCATCAATGTGCTTCTTCACACTGGCCAACACTGTGCTTCTTCACACTGGTCATCACTGTGCTTGTTCACACTAGTCATCACTGTGCTTGTTCCCACTGGCTATCATTGTGGTTGCTCACACTGATCATTAATGTGCTTCTTCACACTGGTCATCACTGTGCTTCTTCATACTGGTCATCAATGTGCTTCTTCACACTGGTCATCACTGTGCTTATTCACACTGATCAGCACTGAGCTTATTCACACTGGCCATCACTGTGCTTATTCACACTAGTCATCACTGTGCTTATTCACACTGGCTATCATTGTGCTTGTTCACACTAGTCATCACTGTGCTTATTCACACTGGTCATCAATGTGCTTCTTCACACTGGTCATCACTGTGCTTCTTCACACTGACCATCATTGTACTTGTTCACACTGGCCATCACTGTGCTTCTTCACACTGGTCATCAATGTACTTCTTCACACTGGCCAACACTGTGCTTCTTCACACAGGTCACTGTGCTTATTCACACTGGCCAGAACTGTGCTTGTTCATACTAGTCATCACTGTGCTTGTTCCCACTGGCTATCATTGTGCTTGTTCACACTAGTCATCACTGTGCTTATTCACACTGGTCATCAATGTGCTTCTTCACACTGGTCATCACTGTGCTTCTTCACACTGACCATCATTGTACTTGTTCACACTGGCCATCACTGTGCTTCTTCACACTGGTCATCAATGTACTTCTTCACACTGGCCAACACTGTGTTTCTTCACACTGGTCATCACTGTGCTTATTCACACTGGTCATCATTATGCTTGTTCACATTGGCCATCACTGTGCTTCTTCACACTGGTCATCAATGTGCTTGTTCACACTGGCCAACACTGTGCTTCTTCACACTGGCCATCACTGTGCTTGTTCATACTGGCCAGCACTGTGCTTCTTCACACTGGCCAACACTGTGCTTCTTCACACTGGCCATCACTGTGCTTGTTCACACTGGCCATCAATGTGCTTCTTCACGCTGGCCATCATTGTGTTTGTTCACACTGGCCATCAATGTGCTTGTTCTGTCATATTTTCCCTCCTCATGAACACTGCAACAAAGGCTTTTTCCACATTACCTCCCCACATACTTTCTTTTGCTTCATGACCAACTCTGATGTTTTCTCTTCATGTAATGTCCATAGAGATACTATATGTTCCTTCTCTTAGGGTCAGTCTGCAACCATAATAGACTAAGTTTTCTGTGGCTGCTATCTGACCTGAGGATCATAAATAATAATTGTGGTAATTTGAAAGAAAATGGCCCCAAAGGAAGTGACACTATTAAGAGGTATGGTCTTGTTGGCGTAGGTGTGGTCCTGTTGGAGAAAGTGTGTCACAGTGGGGATGAGCTTCAAGATCTCCTATGCTCAAGCTGTGAAAAACAAGATTTCTTTTGCTACCTGCATATCAAAATGTAGAATCTCAGCTACATCTCCAGCATCATGACTGCCTTCCATGACAATAATAATTTAAACCTCTGAAACAGTAAGCTATCTGCAATTAAATGTTTTCCTTTATAAGATTTTCTGTGGTCATGGTGTCTCTTCACAGCAATAAAAACCCTAAGACAGAAGTTGGTGCCAAGAACTGGGGTATTGCTATGATAGGCCTGACTATGCTTTTGTTTGGAGAAATTTGGATTAGAAATTTTTGAGATTTGTATTAGAAAGCATAGATTGTAAGCACTGCTTAATGGGCCATATTAGTAGGAGCATGGAAGACAGTATTGCTGAAAGTTATTTAGTCTTTTTAGAATTTAGTTTTTTAGCTGAGGTACTGTCAGGACTCATAATTACCACTCTGAGGAATTTTAGAGTCCATATAATCACCAAGTAATGCACTGCTGTCTGTTGCTTATAAACTCCATTTAAGTATTTGGCAGCAGGGCCTCTTTAAAAGACTCACAAGTCTTTTGCCCCTAACACTGAGTCAGGACACCTCTCTTTAAAAAAGCCACACCTCTGCTGACCTCCAGGAAACAAGGCTGACCCAAGAAAATGAAGTCAAAGAAGCCTCCCTTTTGTCTATGAGAACAAAAACCTTAAATCCACCATATGCAGCTTGTTTCTGACACTGAGGCTCAGGAACTGGCCTTGTTGCAGCTTAAGCCAGCCATTTTGTAGCCTACACACCTTGCCAGGGCATCTCTGTACCATGGCTCATGTGAGAGACACAACTTGGAAGCTGTTTTTGGCTCTGATTCTGTGCTCCAGAACCCTTTTTAATCTTTCTCCAGCTTTATGTGGGTGTATATCACCCATGTTGGGCCACCATTTGTAGTAAGAAGTTTCTGACGTGTCTGACCTTTCTGGTCCAGCCCTGAGGTTCTGACCTGCAGACTCGCAGTCCCACAGACACACACAGACACTTGCTTTAATTTGATGCTGATCAGCCTATGGTTCTGGCATACTTCGATCTAGCACTTTCTCTTAAACTAACCCATGATTCTTATCTTTTTCAGCCATGTGGCTTTTCAGTACCATTTCAACCTCTTTCCTCTGCATCTCACTGGCATCTCTCTGACATCTTTGCTCTGCTCTTCCTGTTCCCAGAGTTTTCTTAGTCTAGTGGCCCTATTCATACTTCCTGTCTGCCTTCAGCCAATCAGCATTTTTATTGAACTAGTTGGTAGGACAATTATTTATAATGCAACATAATCCCACTACAAAGAACCACCCATATTCCATAACCAGGTGCTCACCAGCCTGCCTTCAGTGACTCAGCACCAGAGGCCACGCCAACATCAGTCACCAAATGTGACACATTTCCACCAATGCCTGGAGTCACGTATCCTTTATTAAGCCCAAGCCTTCACAGGTTGCCCCTGCCTTTGTTCATTCCTACTCAAAGAAGGCCTTTTGTGCTCCCTCTGAATGGACAATGGCCAGCTTAAGTGTGGTGACCATGGCTCTGGAAGACCATGCTCTTCTTTCTTTTCCCCTCTGCCTTTCTAAAAAAATATTAGATTACATTTCTAAAGCTAGCCACTAAGGACTATTTCCTTATTTGGTCACTTCCCTTTCCTAAGACTGATTATCAAGGTCCAGCAAATCAAAAAACCCACTTGGTTCACCTAATTAAGGTGCCCAAATAAAATTAAATACCCTTCCGAGCATTAGTTTTCCCCTTTATCTTTATTAATTGCCATTTGCTTATGTAATATGTCTGTCACCTTTCTACCCTGAGACAGTCCTTTGTCCCTCCTGGACAAGCACCCCTTCCCCTCTTTCCCCGTTTCTCTCATCCCTTATCTCCTTTACCACCACTATCCTAGCCCATCTAACAGACTTCCCTTTTCCTCCTCTTAAAAATCATACCTGCAGGTCATTTGCTGCCGTTTCTCTGCCTGAGTCAGGAAGAAGCCACTTCAACCTTTCTTCCCCACTTAGTAAAGGATCTCTGTTGTATTAGGTTTCTGGCCCAGACTTTTGGGCCTTGTCCCGAGGTTCTGACCCACTGAAAAGCAGTCCCTTATATAGACACTTATATAATTTTTCTGCTGATTGACCTAGGACCCAGGCATATAACTTACTAACTTCTTTATCTTAACTCAAACTATTTTCTGTTTAGCCATGCAGCTCGATACCTTTTCTCAGAACAGCATTTCAGCTTCTTTCCTCTGTGTCTGCTGTTGTTTCCTCCTTGTGTCTCTGTCTCATCCCTGTGGCATCTCTCTGTGCCCTGAGATATTCCTAGAGTTCTCTTAATCTGGTAGCCCCACCCACACTTCCTGTCTGCCTTTGGCCAATCAGAAATTTTTTTATTAAACCAGTAGGTGGGACAATTATTTACAATGGAATAGAACACAATCCCACCAGAGATCTCTGTGAAAACATTGTTTGGGTGTGGTTTAAACCTAATCTAGGGTCTGGGAGGAAGCCATAATGTTCAGGGGTCTCCTACACACACACCCCCAAAAAATCTCTTTATGAGGTCTGTTGTGTGGTAGGATCTTTGTGCTATCCATTGGCCCTCCAATCACAGAAAAATCTTAACACCTGAGGGTAGGCATTTCTGCTTCCAATTTTCCAGGGTGAACAGTTCTCCTCTACCACAAACCCCTGCCACCATGACGTTCTGTCCAAGTGACAGTGGACTGAACCCTTTGAAGCCATGGACCAACATAAATCTTTCTCTGTTATTTCTGTCAGTTACAGGATGTGACTAAACAGGCAAGTTATGAAGGCTTTCTTGACACTAGAGACTTTGCCATGGTCAGAGTTATATCCTCACCTAACACAATAACTAGAACATGTGTACTAAGACCTTGGTTTGCTGAAATAAATTGGATTAAAAGTTCTAAAGGACATCAAGGATTTGGCACAGCATGTTGTAGACTTCCTGGGCCTTGTCACTTTCATTAAAATGAGCTCTGTAGTAGAGACCTTGGGAACTAATTAAGTATTAGGACATTTTTATGCTCAGAAACAAGCACCCATGCATTTTGGTAACACACCCACAGAACAGCACCATCAGCCCATGTTCTCCTCTCTTAATTCATTAATATTTGACTTCTTGGCTCTCAGATGTCTTGAATATTTTAATTACAGAATCTTATTACATGCTCAGGGACTCTTAAGAGAAACAGATATAATTTTCATAAAAGTTTTATGACTCTGACTCAGTGTGTGAATACAGTCCAATCCAATAAGTATTAATAATAATTAAAATGTATGGGGCCCTCACTGCTGCCAGGTGTTATCTCATTTTACCCCGACTACCATCTTAATGAAGTTCAGAGGAGTTGAGTGCTTGCCCAAGGTCACAGGGGTCTGACTCTATTAACATACAATGCCTGTTCCCAAAATTGACAGCCTCCTCAGATTTGTATGAATATCTAATAATATGCACAGAGCCCTTACCATGTAGTAGGGACCTACCTATTCCTAGAAATGCCAGAGTCTGTGCTGATCTTTCCCCTAAGAGGCATCTAACAGGTATCTTCTGAGTCTAGGAAGAAGCAGCAAGTTCCCTGCCATAAACTATGCTCTGCACTCATTACCATGACTTTGTGATGGAATTACGCCCCAGTGGCCTGCAGAGCATCCTTTGCTAACTTCTCCTACAAAAATTATGGTGCAGTGGTGCAGTTTCATAAACCACTCCCCAAAAGGGTCCCCACACTCTTTTCTTAAAGACTTTCCTCCGCCAACTCAAAGTCATATTTTACAGTAGGATCAGTAATCTTCACTAACAGGTCACCAAGAAAATACCTGCAGTGGATTAGAGGCTGCAAAGGTTGCAGCAGCTAACAGTGCCAATGGTCCCTCAGGGCACCAGCTCCCACACCAGGCAGCTCACAATCGCCTGTTAACTCCAGCTCCAAGGGATCCACTGACCTCTTCTGACCTCTGCAGGTACTGCCCCACATATAGCATACTCACATACAGACATACAGACATACACATGAATAAAAATAAAAAAAATTATTTTTTATTTAAAGAAAGTATGTTCACTTTGAAAGGCAAACATTCTGTCTCACACTCACCTCTGCCATTGTCTGATATATAAAAAAAAATGAGTGTGCCTGTCTTCACAAAAGCTCACTTATGGACACTGAATCTAGGGTGGTATCATTTTATGAAATGATTTTCTCTTTCTTTTTCTCAGTCACTTAAAAATAGTTTTAAAAGTTTGGAACTGGGTTGTACATGAAGCCTGGGGTCTATTCCCAACACCGCAGAAACCCAGCATGGTGGCCCAGCCCTGTAATCTCAGTACTCTGAGGGGTGAGGGTAGGCAATATGAAAGCCAGGACATCAACAATCCAAGGTCAGCCTTAGCTACATAGAGAGTTTCAGATTATCCTGAGCTAAATAAGTCTCTCTCTCTCTCTCTCTCTCTCTCTCTCTCTCTCTCTCTCTCTCTCCACACACACACACACACACACACACACACACACACACACACATAATTAGATGGTTGCACACACTTTTAATTTAAGCACTTGAGAGGCAGGAGCAGGCAGAACTTTGAGCGTTCATAATCAGTCCGATCTTTGTGAGTTCCAATCAGTGAGACAATATAAATAAATACATAAGCAAATAGCTAGTCCTAGTTCACACGAGGTCATTTTCCAGCCTTGACTTTATAGTACTCTCCTGTAATTTTCCCATTAGTTGCAGGAGACAGAACATCATTGCTTCAGTTACCCAGACAAGGAAAAATGAAGCTTAAAAAGATTTACTGGCGCTCTGGGGAGATGGGACGGCAGATAAAGGTGCTGTCTCCGAGCTTGGGGACCAGAGTTTGATCCTCAGGTCCTACAAAGTGGGAGAAAACTGGCTCCTATGGTGATATAGTATATATTTAATAAAACCTGTAATAGCAAGAGATCCACCCACAGTCAAACTAGGTGGAGGAGGTAGCACACACTATTAGTCCCATCACTTGGGAGGCAGAGATGGTCCTGGATCTCAGCAAGATCAAGGGATAATAGAGCAGTGTTCAAAAGTTAAAAAACTCACACTTTTAATCCCAGCACAGGGATCCAGAGCATCTCTGTGAGTACATGGCCAAACAGTAGTGATGGCACACACCTTTAACCCCAGGAGGGGAAAGACCAGGAGTGGTGACCTATGCCTTTAATCCCATAACTCTAGAGACAGAGATCTTTCTGTGAGTTCAAGGCCGACTACCAACTAGAGTAGCTCAAACCTTTAATCTTAAATTGGATGTGATACCCCTGGGCAAGGAAGGTATTTAAGGCAGGCATAGGAAGACAGAGAGGAGGCATTAGGAGTGACCAGGAGTGAGGCTGAGGAAGCTGAAAGATAACTGGGTGAGATTTGAAGACCAGAGACAGACAAATTGCTCAGTGACACTGGGAAACTAGAGTAAGTCTCACTCCCCTTGCTGTTTCACTGGTCATATGCCAGCCTGAATTTCTCTACAGCATCTTTGTACTTATATAGATCCACCTCTACCTGTGATTATGAACACAGTACATTGAGCACCGGGGACTAAACAAATCTGAAGCTTGAAGCCAGCATACCAATACTCCTGCTTAGTCAATAGAGCACAAAAGAAGCTTAGGCCCATGTCTTCCCATCTACACAATGACCAGATGGAGAAATAAGACTACTTACATAGTCCTTATAATGTCCCAGGCACTGGCCTAAGCCTCCATATCCAGGAACTTATTTAATTACATAGAAATCCCAAGAGGCAAGTACTATTAAAAACTTCATTTTGCAGATGAAGATTCTGAGAGGCAAAGTCATTTTCCCAAAGTTATTGGGCCAGTAAGTAGCTGATTAGCCTCTCATATCCAAGCCAACTGACTCAGGTATTTGCTATAAGCACAGGCTGGTGAGCACATTCAGCCAACTAGACAGTAGATATTTATAAATAGAGCATCCCCTTTGCAAACTTTCCTCTTTTAACAATGCTTCTAAAAATGTGCAAACTGAACTGCAGAGATGGCTCAGTAGGTAAACTGTGCCTTTCAAACACAAGGATCTAAGTTATGACCCTAGAATCCATGGTAATTACCCTTGTAATACAAAATGGAGAGAACATGGGTAGACTGATGAAGCTCAATGGCTAGACCGCCTAGCCTAATCAATAAACCCCAGGAACCAGAGGGAACTCTGTCTCAAAAAACACAAAGTAGCAAAGGAGAGAGCCTTTGGAAGAAAAGTCTAAATATATCTCTGTTCCCATACACACTCACTCATGCACATGTCATGTGCAAATGCACACATACACACACACACACACACACACACACACACACAAACTAGAAGCCAGTCTCTGCTAATAGGCTGTTCAAACATAAAACTTCTTAAACTATAATCTGTGCTACCAAAGAGATGCCACAACTTGAATATCTCAAACAAATTTGATCCCTCAAATGAATTCCTTTTTCAGTCAGGTATGGTGACTTATTCCTATAATCCCACCACTTGGGAGACTTAATGTGATGCTTGGAACTAGGCCAAGGCCACAATATGAGACTCTGGAAAGAAATACAAACAGAGATGTATAAAAGAAAGGAGAGTGGAGAGGGAAGAGAAACAGATAAAAAGAGGACAGAACAGAGAAGGAAGAAGAGAAGGAAAAAAGGGAGAGAGGACAGAGAGAGACACAGACACTTTTTAGGACCATCCAAAATTAGCTATGAATCAAGCATCTGAATATGGATTTGCAGGGGACACAGCTAATATTTAGACTGAAGCAACAAAAATCAGCTCATCTAAAAAGAAAAGCCCAAAGAGATTCAGCTCCAGGTCTGATCAGGCAACAAGCCTTGGCACACTTCATTCCCACCCAGCCTCACACACACACACACACACACACACACACACACACACACGGAGGACCACCATGTTTCACAAAGTGCTGGCAGCTTGTTAAATTGCAACACCAGGCCGACCAGAGGCAGTGGTGTGCTGACTCTTGGAGCTGTCCGTCAACACTCAATCTGTCAACACTTCCCTAAAAGTGCAGAGAGAAAAGCTGAGGTAAAGACAGATGCTGCTCTGCTCAGTGTTCAGGACTTCAATGTCAGAGCTTTCTGGCCTGACTGAAAGCTTTCAAGACTTCTGCAGAAGAGCCGAACTCAGCTGACACGTCTGTGCAACCACACCCCCTCCAGTTCACACAGCTGTCTCTCCCATAGTCTTTGCAATAGGAACAGGCAAAATCGTCATTAACTCAGTTACGTTCTCAGAATAGAGCAGTTTCTGTTGCTAAAATAACACCACATTAAAAAGCCATTTTCAAGGTTTAATGTCATAAAACATCAGGACTATTTTTGCTAAACTGTCTTGGGCTCAACTTTACTCCAACTATCTGTCTGTCTTTCCTAGGTACCAGTGGTCTAGCCTGCAACTAGCTAATTTTCTGTTGCTGTGATATACACCATGATCCAAAGCTTTCTTTGCTTACAGTTCCAAAGGGAGAGTCCATAATATCAGTAAAGGCAGCAGAAGGAAGAAGAAGCTCTGACCATATCTTTCTCTGTATGCACGAAGCATAGTGAGCCAGTGGGAAAGAAAGTGAGGCCCACCCCCAGTGACCTACCTACTCCAGTAAGGTTGCACTTTCTAAGAGTTCAATAACCTCCCCTCAAACCAGAACCAACTAAGGACTAAGTATTCAAGAACATAAGATATGGGGGGTGATTTTCACTTAAATCACCACACTCAAGAATGGGATTTTCATTACAATGATAAAGATCCAGGGCAAACAAGCCTGAACAGGAAGCGTATTCATATCTGTCAATATTCCACCGGCCCAACGGAGTCCCATGTCCATTCATGGTCAGGAAGAGAGGACACTTCAGAGTCACATAACAAAGAATGTGCATGGATCTCAACAACAGTGGGCTGGTGTGTGGTTGCAAACTAGAGACACAGCTGAGAAGATGCTGAAGGCATCGTTTGGCTAAGGCAACCTGAGTAACACAACAATTTATTCCTCCATTCGAATCATTTTTCTCCATGTGTCAGAAGCATTCTAGATTTGTGTGAGGAATGGAAATAGGAGTATTATACCTGTGTCAAGGGACAGTCCCTCCTCCCTAAAGAGCACCAGGGAGCTGGATTCGATATAAACATATGAGGGTCTGTTTATTGCTTTAAATAGGTTCAAACAAACCTGGTCGAAACTCTTTGTTCTGGAGCAGCAGAGGGTTTTTGGCCTGAGCCCAGAGGTGAGGGGTGTTTTAAAGAAAAGCATACCTGAACATGGTACTACATGTCTTGGCATTTCAGGATTGGGCAAAGGGGTACAGGGTACAGTGGCCATTGGCTATCCTTCAGGCACAAACCCAAGCTCTGAATCTACTGGCTGAACTTTCAGCTCGAAACTAACTTTTGAATCTATTGGCTACCAGGTACACTTCTGAGACTCTGTCCAGACACCCAGACCTGGGCCCTTCCCTCAGGCACCAAATACACCTTTCCAGAAACAAAGCTTTGTAAGGATAAATCTGTCATGCCCGAAGCTCATCACCCAGAGAGACCATCAGAGACAGAGATGTCCGAAATGCAACAACAAGGTTTATTTATTGTCAGTTCGATACAAGCCAGGGCAGGGAGCTTGTCCCCTGCACCTGCACCTTCACAGGTGTGGTGTAAGGAAGAGCTGAGCACTCCAAGTTACACAACCTTTTTATAGGCAAAAACCACAAGGCAGAGTTACTTGGGGTCAAGGGTGCAGGTGTGCTGTGGATGAGCTCATGTTCAGGGACTTTTTACAGCTTAGCATTCCTGGACCCCACTTGGGTGGTGTGGCCAGCAATTTTACAGCCTTACGGTTGGATCATACAAGTGTCCTTAGTGCTCAACTCATTTTTTCTTGGAACTAGGCAAGCTCCTGCCAGGAATGTGAAACTGAATTTATTTTAGTACAAAATAGCTACTAGAATACAAAATGGGATTTCTTGAGCTAACTTTTCTCTCTTCAAAATCCATGTCTTCACAGGAGCTTCCTATGGATTTGAAGGTCAAGTAAGAAAGGCTATGTGAATATCCTAACAAATGAAGAAAGACAGGATTTGAACATCACAGAAGGCAATGACAATGTCTGGAAGCTTCCCATGTAGGGAAGGGTTTATGAGAGGAGTCTCTTGCAGCCCAGGCTAGCCTTAGACTGGCTATGTGGTGAGTTCATCAAAAATGACCTTGAACCCTTGATGCTTCTTCCTCCCTTCCTCCAGTGCCAGCATTATGAGCATGTGCCCCAAGAACTGACACAAAAATCACTGGCTGTAATCAACAAGAGGTAATTTTAATACACAGGCGCCTGCGGGCGATCAGCAGTTTCAGCTAACTGAGCGCCCCGTACAAAGAACAGCCCTCTTTTTTTATACAGAGAGAGTCTCATCAACTTAAAGATAAACGCATACATCTCATTAACTACTTTGAACTACATACAAAATTCCGCTAAGGGGTAATGTTGAAAATCAAGTATAAGGTTCATCTGTGGGGCAAGGTTGTAAAGTTTTTGATCCTGGGGATATTGTGAACATCTGGCTTGGGTTAAGATAAGGCACTCCCAGTCTCTTCACCTTCCCAGGCGCCTTCCTTATCTTTTTCAAAGGGCCCCTAACTGCCGGTCTCCTGATTCACTGATGCTTGCCCACAAGATGACTTCCTGCTAATTGGCCAAATGGCCTTGTGGAAAATTTTCACTGTTTTGATTTGAGGTTAGGGTCTTTCATGCCCCACACCCTGTTTATGGTTTATAAGGTGATATGGATCAAACCCAGGCCTTCATGCATGCTAGGCAAGCACTCAACCAACTGAGCTGTACCCTTGGGGCCATTGACTCCAAATTCTGCTGAGAAACCTTCAAGGTAACTTTAGAATTTGGGGAAGGAGAGACAGAGTCTCATTAGGACATGTGAGAGGGAGAAAATCATTCACAGTTCACAAATACAAAAAACTTCAGAGCTAAAACTAAAATTAGGAAATTAAAAATGAATAAGGGGTAAAGAACTAGAGAAGCAGCTCCATTTTGTATTATAAAGGTAAAATAAAGTTCAGTTTCACAGTCCTGGCAGGGACTTGCCCAGTTCCAAGAAAGAATAAGCTAAGCACTATCTTCGGACACCTGGATAATTCAACTCTAAAGCAGTAAAACAGATACCCCACTCAGGTGGGGTCCAGAAATGTTAAACTGTAAAAAGTCAATAAGCACACTTGCACCCTTGACCCCAAGTAATTTTGCCTTATGGTTTTTGCCTATAAAAAGCTTGTGTAATTTGGGGTGCTCAGCTCTTCCTTGCCTTGCTACGTTGGGTGCATGGAACAAGCTCCCTGCCTAGGCTTGTATCACGCTGACAGTAAACCTTGCTATTGCATTTCAGACATCTCTGTCTCTAGTGGTCTCTCTGGGGGTCGAGTTTCAGGCAGAACAGGGAATTTAGGCAGAATCATCGCCATCAAAAGCAGCAAGCATATGGGCTGAGCTGTAGAGTGGAGATCATCAAACTGAGACATGTAAAGGAATCCTGGAGATTAGACTGATCTCCCAGTAGAAAAATGAAACATGCCTTTTGAAATCCCAGATCCCAAATCCAATTTTAATGCAGCCACAGCAAGGCTGCCCTACACTTTTGTCTAGCCTTTGGAGACAATGCCTGCTTTAGAACATTTGATATGGCCCCTGGAAAACTTTCTACAAAGCAAAGGAAAGGGTGAGGCACACACCCCTACGTCAGGATATTACTCAGTGGAAAGTGCCTTTTGAAAGTGTCTCTAATAGCCTATTGTGTATTTTAATGAGCTGGAAGGCCTGCCTCCATTGGCTGGGATTTTCAAGAAGGCTTTCTGTGGCTCCCTCTGGCTCCCACTAGTTCCTGTCTGATTCTGCATATTCATAAAACACTCTGCAGGACACATCAAAGTTCAAAAACTTGCTTTCAGCTTTGACGACTTCAATAAATCTGTTCCTCTCCACTTGGCAGTTAATTCACTAGGCTCAGAAGACACTCCTACTGGGCACTTTGAGCTGCATGTTGGCAGAACAAGGTGAGGGATTTCAGCAGCTGGGACCAGCCTCAGTCAGGGATCAGGGAAAGGTTTATCGGAGGGGCTCTGCCCACTTCTGATTAGCTCAGGAATCAGATGCCCTCCCCGGCTTAGTTTGCAAAAATAGTTCCGTTTTATAGTCCCCTTCTTCCTTCTGCTTTAGGAAGCTCCGAGAAGGAAGGAAGCAGCTGCAAAAAGAAAAAGAGAGGGAAGTGCTTAAGCAGCAATGCTTGAAGACTGCGCTTGCTCCTGGCTCAGCATCATTCAGGCTCCTCCATTATGAAGTTGTCCTAGCATGAAGTTCAAGGCCAAGGTGACTTCCCAATTGCTTTCTAGGATTGACTTTATCCTGGCATCCCTGAGCCCATGAGCAGGATAACATTTCCAAAGCACAACTCTAATCCATGGTCCCTCTACTGGGTACAGAAATGAGCATTGAACATCTACTGTGTGTCAAGCAGTTGGGCTCCAGGCAGGTAATGGCAAGAAAACAGATAAAAGTTTCATAAAGCTCCTAGTCTGACAGAGAAAGCAAGGTATGTTATTCCTGCGTGTAAGAATTTCCACGATTGCCACCAGGGAGGCTGGACACGCTGTAAAAAGTGAGGATTTTATTGTTACATACAGGTTACATACCAGGTTCCCACAAACCTGGGTCGATAGTCTAGTTCCGGCACAGTGGAAAGGCTAAGGACCCCAAGCCCTGACAGGTGGGGGGTCTTTAAAACAAAACATATGTAAGCAAGATGCAACACACCTTGGCATTCCAGTATTGGGCCAAGGGGTAAGGCCAATTGCGGCGATTGACCCAAATTCAAATTTTGAACCCATTGGCTGCTGTAGAGTTCACTTGCAGACCTAAGCCCTGCCCCCAGTTAGCATCACGTGAATGAATCCAGGTCCTTACAGGTGGGCCTAAGTAAGTACAAAGAAATGTGGAATTATCTAGAAGGAGTGATGTGAGGTGGAAGTATGTAAATGGAGGCATATAAGGGGGGAGGGAGCAGAGTATCAGGGAAGGTTTTCCTGATAATTGATGTTTACAACCCTGTAATGTCAGCATTCAGAAAGCAGATGCAGGAGAATCTCAGGTTCCAAGTCAGCAAGTGTAGCGTAGAAGGGCCAGCCAAAAAAACCCACCCTGGCTCTGAAACCAGAGCTAATGAAAGAAACACACACTGGATCTGAGACCTGAGCCAATGAAAGAAATATTTTATCAGTGAACACAGAACCAAAGAAATGTGCCCTGACTCTGAAACCAGCACCAAAGAAATACACTTTGGCCTTAGAATCAGAACCAACAAAAGAAATGTGCCCTGGCCCTGAAATTAGATCAAAAGGCGCAAAAGAGCCAGTAAAAGAAATATATTTTGACTCTGAAGCCAGAGCCAAAGCTTGTATTGAAAATGGACCAATCCCTGAGCAGAAAACCAACCAATCCCTGAACATGGAAATCTAGCCAATCAGAGCTCAGTGATCAAAAATCTGACCAATCTCCACCTGGAAATCTTCTTCCTGGAAAACTTGCCCCCAAGAAACCCTATATAAACCCCATTCCTGCTGCCCTCTCCCTCCCAATAAATCTCTTAAATGAGGTGTGAGTGATGACCTTGTTCTTTTCTTGCTGGAGGAGTGAGGACCACAATGCTGTAACGCTCTTGCTGAGGGAACCTTCCCCTAGGGGAGCAGAGGGGAAGTGAAGCTGTAACACACTGGCAGAGGAAGCCTTCCCCTAGTGGAGAGAAGTTGTTACACTCTGGGAAACCAGAGCAGGATTATAACATCTTCTCTAGGGAGGCCTCCTCTGCTGGAGCAGAGCTGTTAACATTGGGGAAGCCTTTCTCTGAAGCAGGGCTGTAAGCTGCTACTACACTTACTGTAACCTGTGATATTCATTGGCTCCCGACTGCCTGAATACTTTCCGTCTGAGCTGTAACACTCAGTATTCCTGGGCTCCTGACTGCCAGGATATCTTTCCATTAGAGCTGCCCAAACACTGACAGCCTGGACCACATAGTGAGACAATGCCTCCTCAAAAATATACAATCAAGCAAACAGAAGCCCTCAACAGTTGACCAGAGAGTTAACCCCTTAGCAGTTCCTCCAGAGAGTTAACCTCTCAACAAATCCTCAGCGTGGTAATGAGACGGGCTAGAGTAGGAGACAAGAAGAGGTATATTTGTCCTTAGAAAGGACAGCTGAGGATGCAGAGCTCGGCTCTTAAGAGTGCTTGCTGTTCTTCCAGAGGACCTGAGCCAGCTCTCAGCAGCCATGTCCCCTGGTCCACAAATGTCCATTACTACAGCTCCAAGGCCCATGCCCTCTTCTGGTCTCCTCCGCAAGTACTGTATTCATGCACAAATTCATACAGAGACATACACACATCACACAATTTAAAATAAAAGCCAACAGCCCTCCTGTGCCTCAAGGCCCTGCAGGCTCTAGACCCTATCTCATCTTCTAATTACATTCCACCCCTAAACTCCCTTCTAACCAACATCAAACCCATCTTTCAAGCCACAGGTAGCCCTTTATAGGGAAAAGAAAGGACCTTGCTTGAGAACACTTTCACATATACACACACATATGTGAACACTCTGATACACATACTTATATTCTTTCTCTAACATATACTCACACATACAAACATTCACACACTCTTTCACTCACATTCTCTCTCTCTCTCTCTCTCTCTCTCTCTCTCTCTCTCTCTCTCTCTCTCTCACACACACACACACACACACACACACACACACACAAAACAGCATTATCACCACTACAAAAATATGAAGCAGATGCCGATGCTGCTCCTCAGTAGAAACTGAGGCTTGACATGGCCACTCAACAAGTAGAGGTCGCCAAGTAGGATCTAGAGGTGGGATTCAAACCAAGAAGTCTGATCCTAGAAACTTAACTAGATGCTGTGTGGCTTGCCTCTAATATGGCAGCAATCAGTAAGAGGAGACAGGTGAGGTCTTGACAAAAATCAATCCACTGGTAGAAGCTGTCCCATCCAAGTTCATAGGAAAGTTTGCTGTGTTTGATTAGTCCTGTCTGCCATGAGTGCAGCATGGGAAGCCACAGTACATGTGCTATATATGCATTTTTAATTCCTGGACCAACTAAATATGTACTTCAAACTCCTCACTCAGGTCAAAAGTGTGACACTTCCTTCTCCATGAGACTTCCTGAGCTTTCCCTGGTCACTCCAAGTTTCAATGTCATGTCTGATAATGTCCCAAAGTCCCCACTCCTCCATTGCTGATACAGTCAGAGATTAACTTAATCCAGATCAGCTGTGTCTCCTGCCACATTTCTTCCTAACCTCCATTCTAAGGGAACTAAACCTATCTCTTCTCTCCATACATGAAAATTATTCTTAAGTCAGGAATCCATCTCAGGTTCTTCCAAAGAACAATACCAGCTCTTAAACACTGAGTTGTCTCTCTCTTCAGCCTCATGTTTATATTTAAAATTACCCCTTTAAAAACAATGAGAGTGAGAATTGAAAGCATTCTAAAATGGCGAACCAAACGGTGAAGGATGCCCACAGCATCCATGGCACCAACCCTCAGTATCTGGTGGAGAAGATTATTCGGACGCAAATTTATGAATCAAAATACTGGAAAGAAGAGTGCTTTGGACTTACGGCTGAACTTGTGGTCGAAAAAGCCATGGAGTTAAGGTTTGTGGGTGGTGTCTATGGTGGAAACATAAAACCACTCCTTTTCTGTGTTTAACCTTGACGATGCTTCAGATTCAGCCTGAGAAGGATATTATTGTTGAGTTCATAAAAAATGAAGATTTCAAGTATGTCCGGATGTTGGGGGCACTTTATATGAGGCTGACAGGAACTGCAATTGATTGCTACAAGTACTTGGAGCCTTTGTACAATGACTACTGGAAAATCAAGAGCCAGAACCAAAATGGGGAGTTTGAACTGATACACGTAGACAAGTTCATTGATGAATTTCTGCACAGTGAGAGAGTCTGTGATATCATTTTGCCCCGCCTACAGAAACGATACGTACTGGAGGAAGCTGAGCAGCTGGAGCCTCGAGTTAGTACTCTAGAAGAAGACATGGATGATGTGGAGTCTAGCGAAGAGGAGGAAGAGGAAGATGAGAAGCTGGAAAGAGTACCATCACCTGATCACCGACAAAGAAGCTATCGAGATTTGGACAAACCACAGCGCTCTCCTGCACTGCACTACAGGAGGAGTCGGAGTTGGTCTCCCAGGAGGTGAAGTAGATCTCCCAAAAGAAGTCCTTCTCCCTGCCATGAAAGGTATAGGAGCAAATGTCCACGACACCATTGAAGCAGGTCCCAAGACAGACGACACAGATCCCGCTCTAAATTTCCAGGTCACCACCATAGTCACAGACATAGGAGTCACTCAAAGTCTCCTGAATGGTCTAAAAAAAGCCACAAGAAGATCTGAAGAGGAAATGAGTATTGGATTCATTTTGATTTTTGTCCAGATGGCCTCCTGTGGATATGAGAGTATCTGTTTAAGTGAAATGATTAAGATCTCCTCTTCAGGCAGCTACGAGTTTTTTGGATTTTTAAAAATCAAGTTCTTGTTTGGTTGGTTTTTGTTTTGTTTTTACTTTAATATTACAGAGGTGCTATGTTGTAAAAAGTTTTTTGGCTTGTTTGGTGTTGGAGTTTGTGACTTGGCGCGCGTGGTGGCGGTTTGGAATTTGGTTTGTGTTGTGGCTTTTGTTTTTTAAAGAAATGAATTATATGTTTATATTTTTATATTGTTTGGCTTATGTTTTAAGTATATTATTAGTTAGGTTTTTATTTTATTTTAATTTGTTTTTATTAATTTTTTATTATGTGGCTTATAGTTTGTGGCTTATTTGTTTTTTATATGTTTGTTTTTTGGGGGGAGTGGATGGAGAGTGATTAACTTTATTTTTTTATTTGTTTGTTTTTTGATTTTTTATTCATTTTTATGGTGTTGTATATAGGCTAAATTAGTTATTTTATTTATATTATATAGAATATTTTATTATTTTTTTGTTTAATTAAAAAGGAAGGTTTTAATTTTTATATAGTAAAATTATAACAGAATAACTTTTAAGTAGAAATTATAGTTGTAATATTTAGTTTATTTGTATTTTAAAATTAAAGAGAATATTTTATTATTTATTTTATTATTGTGAGTTTAAAGTTTTATATTTAATATATCTTTTAAATTAAAAAGAATTATATTTATAATTATTAAACTTTTAACTATATTAAAGACTATGGAAGGATATATTATTGTGTAAATAAACAGGAAGGGTAAGTAACTTTTAAAGTTTAGAAAATGACAGAAATGACTTATGTCTGTTTGGACAGTTATTTAAAGTTTTTTTATAAGGTTGGGGCATTTATTTTTAGCCTTTATGGCTTAAGGTTTTTGTTATATTTTTTAGTGATGTAGGAAATTTGACATAGTCTATTAGTTATTTTTTGTGTGTGTGTTTTGAAGAATGTTTAGTAATGTTTTTTGTAAAGCAGGAACTTGAAGAATTATTTTGGCTTGTTTTGCTAACGTTTAGAGGTCATTTTTTAATGGAATTTGTATGTTTAGTTTATATAGTATATTGTTAAGTAGTTAATATTAGAACAGTTTTTTGTTTAGTGGTTAACTGTTGTCATAAAGTAATTTTTATATGAAGTTTTTTTAATGTTTATTATTTTTTTGGAATATATTGGTGTTGTTAGGAGCAGACTTGTTTTATTGTTTAGAAAAGTTTAAGTTTTTAAAATATTTTAAATGTTATATTTTGTATGTCTTTGAAGTGTTTGAAGATTATTTATTTAATTGAAATATATTTTTGTATATTTATAAAAATTTAACTAATATGACTATAAGTTTGGTTATTATAGATGATTATTAATTTGTATTTTTAATTATATATTATAATTTTAAATGAGTTATATTAGTATTATATTTTAATTAATAGTAGAAAAATTTATATAGCATAATAAAATTGACTAATTATGTCAAAGTGCTAAAGCCGAATGGGGCGTAGTCAACTAAAAAAAACATCAAAAATAAAGCCCCCAAATAAAAAAGACAAAAAAAAAAAAAAAGCCAGGCTATGACACAGCTCCTAAATCGGCGACAAATCAGACAATAAAAAACTCTCCAACGCACTGCTTCCCCCTCTATTTTCTCCCTTTAAACAAAACGCTTCTCTATAAATAATATTTAAATAATAAATATTACTTAATATATATCTCACAACAAATTAATTACCATAATAGTGCTAAGTTTTGTATCTCTTTGAATTATAGTTAACATCTATGAAAGGTGTTTTTGACCTAGCCAACTATGGTTATTCATACTTAATAAGGGTCAAGAGGACCTGGGAGTTGGGGAGATTCATGAGAATGAAGAGATGTAGTCACATGATGATCCTTTTCTCATTTGTAATTAAACCTGAAAGATTTGTCATTAAAAAAAAAAAAAAAAAAAAAAAAACAATGAGAGCAAATTAAAACTTTTTAGAGTCATGACTCTTTCACGCATACAAAATCCAAAAGAAACATGAGAAAGCTCAGACTTTGCTATAGTATAGTATGAGGGCAGGAATTTTTAGCTCAGTGGCCTGACATAGCCTCAGTGTCTGTCCTCCTTCTGTCTGCTGTTCCATGGTTATTCCTAAAAAGAGATGTGCATACACAATTCTCTCTCTCTCTCTCTCTCTCTCTCTCTCTCTCTCTCTCTCTCTCTCTCTTTCTCTCTCTCTCTCTCTCTCTCTCTCTCTCTCACACACACACACACACACACACACACAAGAAACTCTTTTGAAGTTGAAAAATTCAAGGTCAATTTGTTTATCAACATGTTACAGTAACACCCTCCAACCCAATTGGGTCCACATCAATGCCCAAACCCAACAAGTGTCAGCAATTTATTTTGATCACACCATCTGTGCCCAAAAAAGGGGAAGAGAAGGAAAGGAAAGGAGCAGATTCACCACATTCATTCACTCCCTGAGGGCGGAGCTTCCTGGACAGCAGTAGCAAGATCCTTTAGTCCTCATGCCCTCCCCTGCTATGACAAGCTATGTCAAAGATGGACTGGAAATGCTTTCAACTGTGTCTGCCTAACCCCACCCCCAGCAGCCTTTAAAAGCATCTCTTTGTGTTTAATTATTCTTAATGGGGGTACTAATGCCTCATTCCTCTGTGTTTTCTTATTTTAGTAGCCATCTTGCCTGTCTACAATATCACAAAACACACACAAGCTGGGGCTCACAGGCCAGGGGTGCTGTCTGTTACTTGATACAGAGAAAGCCAGATCCCTGTCCAGATGTTTCAGGTTTAACTGTGGTCAAACAGGTTGTTCTGGCCTTCTTTTCTGCATTCTATTTTAAAGACAATTCTGTATTTAACAGAGAGCAAAGCTTTTTCTGCCTTTTCACTTGTCAAAACAATCGAAATAGAGGCTTAGGGCACTCGCCCTGGAATCAGCTTTCCTGGATTGAATTCTATCTACATCTCTTATTATCTGCCTGGTCCTGCACAAGATGTGCAGCCTCTCAGACCTCCACTAATGTGGTGGCTGTTCATGCTACAGGAGCATATGGGATGAAGGGTTGGTCAGAACTGGGGCAGGCATAACCTCCACAGCTCACCCCTAGTGTTCTATGTCTAGAAGCTATGCCTCATATCCTCAAAGATCAAAAAAAGTGTCCCTATCTGGACACCAAGTGCACAAACATGAGCCTGTAGAGAATGTATTGGACCTCCTTATCTGAGGGGTTACTTGTACTTTAGAACAAGCAGTCACTTAAGGTGTACATCATAAGTGTTTGGCTCAACAAATACTTTGATTATAAAATAATTCTCTGCCTTGACATCCTGCCACCCTCTCTTTACTTTCTTCCCACTGTCAGGTGCAAAGGAAACACCAATTCCTCAAATCCTAAAAGGCAGTCCAAATATCCAGAAATGAGCTCAACCTGGACTATAGATGGATTTCTGGTTGTCAGATAAAATATAGCATCCCCCAGGAACTTGTGAAACTGGTTCCCTCAACCAAAAGAAGTCATCTCCCTTACAGAAAAGACAGGGGCTATCTGTGGTGCCTATTAGCATACTAATGCTCATGCTGGCCTCTAGATCTCTCAGTATAACAGATTCAGAGTTCATGCCAGCTTCCCTACCCCAAACTCCCTCCTGTTCATGGGCTGCCCTCCTCACAGCCACTCCTCCTGTAACTTTGCCATTCTCACTATCTATCCATCCACCATCCACTCAGCCACCCACCTACCCACCCATTCATCCACCCACCCACCCATCCATCCATCCACCCACCCACCCATCCATCCATCCACCCACCCATCCATCCACCCACCCACCCATCCATCCACCCACCCATCCATCCATCTACCCATCCATCCACCCATCCATCCATCCATCCATCTATCTTCCCAGCTCCTGCTTCTCTCTGGTCTCAATCACCATCTATTCTTCTCCGTCTGGCAGACAGCCCTGCCCATGTCTGGTCTGATGTCCACATTCAGTCTGCCTCTGGCTGTCCTTTCTCTCAATTCTATAATAAAAACAAGCCCTGTTCCCATCTCTCTTCTTTGTCCTATGAGTGTATGCCTCTACTTCTTCTTGTGAGAGTATCAGTGTTTGGATGAGAGCCTGCTCAGCTATATAGAAACTCAACAATGGCAGCAAAAACTGTCCCTAAATAAAGTCACAGTGAGGATGTGAATGGCCTGGAATGTCTGGAGTGACTCTCTTTAGTCACGGGCTAACTGGGGTCATTCAAGCAAATGTGGCTTTTTTCCTCATTGACAGCTGACAACTAAGAGTTGCAGTCAATCAGAAGTCATTTGCTGATCACTAGCTAACATCAGATTTCACCTGTGGGGTCAGTATAGTGCTCTCACGCAAGCATAAGGACTAAGAGTGATCCCCAGAACCCGTGTTTAAAAGCCTGGCATAGCAGTATTCATTTGTAATACCAAAAATATAGAAATCAGAGACCCCTGCCAGCCACGAAACTATCTGGGGGATTCCAGGACTATGAGAGATTCAGTATCAGAAATGACCAAAGTGGGGCTGGAGAGATGGCTCAGCAGTTGAGACCACTTGAGGGTCTTCCAGAGGACTCAAGTTCATCTGTCCAGCATCTATGTTCAGCTGCTTACAACTACCTGTAACTCAAGCTCCAGGGAATCCAATACGCACTTCTGGCCTCTGAAGGCATTTTTGCACACATGCAACATACATTTACACACACACAAACAGTTAAAATATTCTTTAAAATTAAAGTGGACAACCTAAGAAACAATGGCCTCTATAAGAAGCATGTGCATGCACACACTCACATATTTCTGATGTATGTAAGACAAAGATCACAAAGACTTTACAGTCTTGCATATAAACTCTCTATTCTTGGTGCTGACTTCAAGCTAAACCCACCAACAGTTCTGTTTGGCAGAATTCCAGTAAAAATCAGCTGCCCAGAACTAACAGAAGCACTTTTATAGAGCAAATTTTGATGAGTCTTCAAATTTTGTACATTTTTGAGGCTAAGAGAATAGTCGGTAGATCATCCAGGCTAAGAATAAGTAACGCCCTGCAAGTACGACTTTCTCTTCCTCCAATATTTTCTGAAAAAAAATCTACAGAAAGAAAGGCACTCAGCCACATGTCCACTAGCTGCTGGATCTCTTGCTCACCCAGGAAGGGAGTAGCAATAATGGAAAATAGCTCAGAATAATAGAATCACCTTAAGATCCAAAAAATGCCCAAGATGGGATTTCGCTCTCCCTGGAGAAACATTCTTGAAATCAGTTGAATAGAGAAAGCCGCTCTAATCACCTGGTAAGACTGCAATGCACTAATATGAGGTTCAACTTTTTCTGGGAAATACAGCCCTAAGAGTGCTCTAGACAAGGCATAAAATGTTCTGTGCTCCCTCTGAGATGGTAAAGCCTTCTCAGGTACAGAAGACAAAAGGCCCCAGGGTAGCAAGTAGGCTCCCACTCAAAAAATTATTCACCGAGGCTGCCCTCTTAACACACATTTTCAGCCTGGACTTGTAGCATCTAGCCTGATCATCAGAGTTCTCTAGGGAAGCGTGCATTGAAAATGTTAGTCAGTAAGATAAAGAAGCTATTTCTTTCATTCACCTTGAGAGTCTGTCAGGCATGCCTGCTGGTTAACCTCTCGTAATATTAAAGATAGGCACTGTGCATACACTTCATAATAGAGTGTTAGCTTCCAGATCCTTACAAAATGAGACTGATAATAAAACAAGAACAATAATAATAAGTTAATCTGTGTTAGAGGCTTTCTCCTCACCACAGCAGTCTCAAGGGGTGGGGAGACAATTCTCTGATTATCCCATTTATAGATTTATACAGTGAAGCAGGGAGAAAGTACTGGGGAGGATCCCACTGGTGGCAAGTGAAAGAAATCTGAGTCTAGATTACAGGAGAGAAAATTTTCACCCAGTAGGAAACATGATAGAATCTTCCAGAAGTTGAAAGAGTATGAATCGGAGATCAGAGCTGGACTCTACCTTTTCCCTGTTCTCCTCATCCTTCCTTTCCTGCCCGGTTACTATCATCACTCATCTCTTCTTGGTCTTATCCTCTATGGCTGCACAGGACCCCTCCAAGCTTGACACTGCTTGTTCTGTATTGTATTTTTTGAATCCACAACTCACTACACTTTTTCTAGCCATAAAGAGATGACATATGTGTAATTACACAGACATGATCACAGTGCATCCCTCAGATACATCAGATATATGTGACTACATGGACATGATCACAGTGCATCCCTGAGATACATAAAACCACAAGATTCATCCTGCATAAGAATTGGCCCCCTTCTGCTGGCTTGGTGAGATAAAAGGCCACATTGGCAATAGAGGATGTTTCCAGGGGCTGATAGCCTCTCATCTACAGCCAGGGCAGAAAAACAAACAAAAACCCCCACTAAACCTTGCTATGTCAACTGTGAACAAATGATTTCTCTAGCAATTGAGGTGAGTCTGAAGGCAGATTTTTCACAGTTGAACAGCAGATGAGAATGTAACCCTAGCCCACACCAAGCAGCAGGCCCACCTAAACTCTGTCATGCTCCTGACCCACTGTGAGTTAGTTGATAAATACATTTCTTCCCAACCCTTCTGTTGTTCAACATATGCTACATAGCAATAACAAATCCAGCAAAGCAAACCCTTTCCTCGGGGTCCTACATCTGCAGTACCAACCTGTATTTAGTAGAAAATAAATCCTTAATATAGATTCTACTTAGCAACAATGACTAAACCATTGATGCTATTGCTGTAGTTAGCAGTGGGAAAATGAGACTCAAAGACAATACTTTTTAATCTAAAGTTGATTTTTATTTCCTTCTAGTTACTCAGTGAGATGTCTTGGTCATGGATGTGTTAGCAGCCATCACATATATGTCTATATTCTAAGTCATGGAAAACATCTCAGTGCCATAAACTGTGCTGTGGCAAAAGTCACTGTAGAAGCCAGAGAATGCTATAAAAATAAATGGCATATCCCCAAAGGTGCCACAAACACAGCAACCTTTGAATAGTAAAGAAAAAATTTTCAATCCCCCAAAATTTACATAATGTGACTTTAATTGTTGCATAAACTAGACTGCACAAGAGAAAAGAGTATCTTTTTCCTCTTTCTTCTCTCTCTCTCCTCTCATTAATTGATAACTGTATATTTGAGCCTCATAAGGTCAAAAGATTAAAGACTCCTGATCTACATGGACAAGATCACTAACTATAAAAGAGTATATTAACACTGTCTTACTAGGACTTGGGTAAAAGAGGAGGAAATCAATATTTACAAGTGTGCAAAGATATTTACTTTATTGTCTTCTCATAGCAAAAATAAAAATTTGGGAAAACTTAAAGAAACAGTTTGGAAAAGAAGCATCCTGTAAAATAAAAACTTGCAAGTTAGCAGAGTGTAGAAAGAACCAGAGGCCTGAGACCCAAGTCCAGTCAATACAATGAGCAGAAAAAGGGTCATTGGCTGGAGAGATGCTCCCAAGTTAAAAGCACAAGCTTCTCTTGCAGAGGACCTGGGTTCAGTTTCCAGCACCCACGTGGCAGCTCTGGGAGTATGTGAGCAACAGCTGTGACTTTTGTCTTCAGTGGGCGAATATTACATTGACTCACTGATACCTTCCTTCTGGATCATTGTAGATTTCCTATTTGTTTTAAATATCTACCACAAGCTTTTTCTTCTCCTACTGTCGGTGCCCACGACAAAGAGTCCACTGATAGATGCAGGTAAAGGGTCAAGTGGCTTTTCTCTGCTTGAAAGCTGAAGCACTGCCTCGGCCAGCCTTGGGAAGGTGGGTGACAGCCTAAGCTAACATGCACTGTCTGGAGACTGGCATTCAGAGCTGGTGGGCTTCACAGGAGAGCTGCCCATCATCATCTCTGAATCTCCTCACTATACATTCTATTAGTAATCCTTACAGGATCCATGTCATGACACCCAAAGTATCTCTAGACTCTACCACATGCAAAGGGGACCAGTTGAGAGCTACTCATGTAGGAAGAACTACGTGTACTTAAAAGAGAGTAGTGCTGGTGCATTCTGTTTCATTGGGAACCAAAATACTGATTACTTTGTTTAGGTTATTTCACATCAGAAGAGGTTGCTAGCCTGACTCAGGCAGTACAGTGCTTGCTGTGTAAGCATGAGGACCTGAGTTTGATCCCAGCACCCATGTAAAAGCCGGGCACATGCTTTATGCCTGTACTCCCAGTGCTGAGAAGGTAAAGAGCAGGGTCGCTGGGGTTTGCTGAGCAGTCAATCCAGCCAAATCAGCAAGCTGAGTCGGTGATAGGCTGTCTCAGAAACCAAGGTGAAGAGTGATTGAAACATAATCAATGCCGGCCTCTAGCCTCCCTACATAGTGTGCACACACGAACACACACACACACACACACACACACACACACACACACACACACACACAAACATGAACTTGTATCCTTGTATCTTCCAGAAGGACTTTTTTCTACTCTTATTGTAAATAGAAATTTCCCCCTCACATAATATATCCTGCCTACAGTTTCCCCTCCCAACTCATCCCACTTCCCCACCCATTCTGATCCATCTCCTTTCTGTCTCTTATCAGAAAGCAAACAGGATTCTACGGAATAATAATGAAATATAATAAGACAAAACAAACACTAACACAAAGGAATTGAACAAAACAAACAGAAGAAAAAAAAACCCAGGAGAAGGCACAAGAAACAGATCCTCACTCTTTAGCTCACTCAGGAATCCTGTAAAAATGTTAAACTGCAAACCTTAATACATACACAAAGACCTATAGTGTATAAAGGGAGAAAAATATAAATAAAATTTTAAAATAAGGTAAAACTGGGGTGGGGCTGTCACAACATTATGAGCCAAGGAGCTCTCAAAGGCTCTACGGAGTGTGTTTCCTGTTGTTCACTGCCGGCCTGTCAGCCTGCCCTTACCACTAGTTTGTTTCCCTAGTGAGACTCCCTTGGAGGAAACTAATTTTCATTTCCAAAGTGGTTATCAGTTGGAGATTGCTTCTGGGTTACAGATGGGGGCGTGCATTCACTTCTCCTAGGACTCCAACCGGTGTAGACCTGTGTAGGCCCTGTGTATGTTGCCTCAGTCTCTGAGCTCATGTGCAACAATCATGCAGAAGAAGAGGAGTTTGTTTCCTTAGCATTCTCCACCCTCTCTGGCTCTCACACTGTCTGTCTTCTCTTCTCTGGGGTTTCCTGACCTGAGGAGAGTGATTTGATAGAGACATATTGTTTAGGGCTGAGAGTTCCAAGGTCTCTTCACTCTCTGCATATTATCTGTCTATGGGTCTCTATTTGTTCCCATCTGTTGCAGGAGGAAGCTTCTCTGAGCAAGGCACTGATATATGAGTATAGCAGAATGTCATTAAGAGTCATTCTATTGCTACATTTTTGTTACTATTATTATTATTATTATTATTAAAAATAGTATTTGGTTTTACCCTAGGTTTATGGACTATCTAGTCTTTTTGGTCACCAAGCCTGCCAGGTATGGGCTCCATCTTGTGGAGTAGGCCATCTGTATTGATTAGGGTTTTTAGAGTAACAGAAATTATAGAATGAATTTCTCTCTCTACATATATGTGTGTGTGTGTACATATACATGTATATATATATAATTTATTAAAATAATCTACAGGCTGTGGTCTAGCTAATTCAATAATAATAATGACTGACTGAACTTCAGAAAATTTAAGAATGTGATAGTTGCTCATGTGCTTGAAGGAATCCTGAAGAAGTAGGCTCTAATGTCAGTGAGGGAATGGACTTGTTATGGGAGGCAAGAACGAGCAGGCAGAGAGCAGAGGATTCCTTCATATACTTATAAAAAACTTCCAGCACCTGTGGACCATTTTAGACCTGGATTAAGGATGTGTTTTCCTACCTCAAAGATACAGATTAGAAATAGATCTTCTCACTTCAAATTAAGTAGAAATTCCTCTCAGGTTTTAGTTAATTCCAGATATATGCTATATGCCCAGTTGATAACCAAGAGTAGTCATCACAAATAGTATTTGGTTTTATTCTAGGTCCCTGGGCTATCTAGTCTCTAGGATCACACAAGCATTTCAGGTATAGATTCCATTTCATTAAGTGGGCCTCCAGTCAAATCAAATATTGGTTGGATACTCTCACAGACTTAGTGCCACCATTACACTAGCATATCCTGCAGGCAGAAGACCATTATGGATCAAAGGATTTGTGGCCGGTTGGTGTTTTTCTCCTTAGGTAAGGTGCAGAGTACCTTCCTGTACCGAAGACACCATCTCGTAGGTGTGAAGGCTCTAATATAGGCACCAGCTCAACTTCTCCATGTTCAATGAGTTGTGTAGGTGTTGACTTCAGCAGTGGGCCCTACTGTCAGTTTATGGAGAGTGTCTTAGTAACAGTGTGGGTTGTTTGGGAGTCCTCAAGGGACCCCTTTGGCTAACAACTCAATTGAAACCCAATCCAAGCACTGAAAGCTTTATTTGGTAATAAGAGATGGCCAGCTGGGGCTCTGTCTCTGCCATTATTTGGCAATTTCATTTAGATCTTCTACTTATATGTAGATATTTTAGGAAACATCTACTATATTAAGCTTCCATACTACCTCTCAAATAACCCTCAATTTTAGCGCTCTCTCTCTCTCTCTCTCTCTCTCTCTCTCTCTCTCTCTCCACATTCTCACCCTTGTTCCTCTTTTCATCTCTCCATTTGATCTCCCACTCCAGTCTTCCCCACCCATCCATCCATAACTATCTATTCTATTTTCCTTACCTAGGGAGGTCTGTCTGACACAGTCACACATGCCCTTTCCCTTCCATAATACCTATCCCCTCAGGGTCTATGAATTGTAGCTTGGTTATCATTCACTTAATGGATAACACTTTAAGTGGATATATACCTCAGGCAGAAGGGATATGTCACTCAGGATGATTTTTTTCTAGTTCCAGTCATCTACCTATGAATTTCAAAATTTTATTTTTTAAACAGTTGGATAATAATCTATTGTATAAATGTACTACATTTTCATTATCCATTCTTCAGTTGAGGGGCATTACATTAATTTCCAGTTTCTGGCTATTATGAATAGAGCATCAGTGAACATAGTTGAGCAAGTGTCCCTGTAGTAGAATGAAGTGACCTTAAGTTATATGCCCAAAAGTTGTATAGCTGGTCTTGAGATAGATCAATTCTCATTCCTTGAAGAACCACCATTGCAAATATTTGTCCTTTCTACTGGTTTAATAAAAAGCTGATTTGCCAGAAGGCAGACAGGAAGTGGGGGGAGGGCTACCAGACTAAGAAGACTCTGGGAACAGGAAGAGCAGAGCAGAGATGAGAGACACCAGGAGAGACGCTAGCAGGTGCAGAGATAATAAGACAAATGCTGTTCTGAGAAAAGGTACCAAGGTGCATGTTTATTATTAAACAAAATAAAAGCCATGAGTTAGTTTGAGAGTTGCAAGTTACATGCCTGGGCCATAGGTCAATCAGCATAAAATTAATATAAGCCTTTGAATGATTATGTGAGGATGAACAGCAACAGGGCTGAACCTCTGGGCTAGGTCAGAAAGGCTGGGCCAGAAACTTCATACTACAACACTGATTTGCATAGTAGCTATACAAGTTTGCACTTACACCAGCAATGGAGGAGCGTTTCCCTTACTCCACATCCTTCACAGCATGAGCTGTCACTTGTGTTATTGATCTTAGCCATTCTGGTGGGTGTAAGATGAAATTTCAAAGCAGTTTTGATTTGCAGTACTCTAAGGAGTAAGGATGATAAACATTTCTGTAAGTGTTCCCTGGCCATTTCAGTTTCCTGAGAATTCTCTGTTCAGATCTGTACCCCATTATTAATTTGAATTATTTGTTTTCTTGATATCTAGTTTCTTTAGTTCTTTATATATTTTGGATCTTAGTCCTCTATTGTATGTGGAGTTGGTAAAATCTTTACCTATTCTATTGGCTGGTGCTTTGTCCAAATAATGGTGTCCTTTTTCAAGAAGCTTTTCATTTTCACAAGGTCCCATTTATTAATTGTTGATGTTAGTGTGTGCTAAAGGTGTTCTGTTCAGAAAATTGTCCTCTGTGCCATTGAGTTCCCCACTTTCTCTTCTTTCAGGTTCAGTGTACCTGGCCTTATATTGAAGTCTTAGATCCATTTAGAGTTTATGCAGGGTGATAAGTTTAAATATATTTGGATTTTTCTACATGCAGTCATCCTGTTTGACTAGCAACATTTATTGAAGATGGTTTCTTCTTTCCATTGTATATTTCTATCCTCTTTATCAAAAATAAGGTGTCCATAAGTATGTGACTTTATGTCTGGGTATTCAATTTAATTGATCAACATGTCCGTTTTTGTGCCAATACCATGCTGGCTTTATTATTATTGTTATTATTAGTATTATTATTATTGTTGTTGTTGTTACAGCTCTGTATTACAACTTGAAATGGGGGATGGTGATATCTCCAGCAGTTCTTTTATTACTCAGGATTATTTTAGTTTCCTGGGTTTTGGTTGGTTGGTTTTGGTTTTGTGTATGTGTATGTGTGTGTGTGTGTGTGTGTGTGTGTGTGTGTTTTCATATAAAACTGAGAATTGTCTTTTCAAGATCTGTGAAGTATCATGTTAGAATTTCATGTGGAGTGCATTCAATCTGTAAATTGTTTTTAGTAGAGTGGCCATTTTCACTATGTTAATCCTACCAATCCATGAGTATAAGAGATCTTTCCATATTCTGACATCTCTAATTTTTTTCTTCAAGTGTCTTAAAGTTCTTATCATATAAGTCTTTCCCTTGCTTGGTTATAGTTACCCCAAAACATTTTATATTATTTAAGGCTATTGTGAAAGGTGTTGTTTTTCTGATTTCTTTCTCAGACCATTTGTCATTTGCACATGGGAGGATTACAAAACTTGGTCAGTTAATTTTGTATTCAGTTACTTTGCTAAAGATGTTACCAACCATAGAAGTTTTCCAGTGGAATTTTTAGGATCCCTTATGTATACTATCACATCAACTACAAATAAAAATGCAAATGACTTCTTTCTGATTTATATCCCCTTGATCTCCTTCAGTTGTCTTATTGCTCTAGCTTCAAATATTATATTGAATTGGTATAGAAAGAGTAAACAATCTGGGTTTTTTTCTGATTTTAGTAGAATCACTTTCATTTTCTCTCCACTTAAGTTGATATTGACTATAGGCTTGCAGTAAATTGCCTTTATTTTGTTGAGTTCTGTCCCCTATATTCCTAATATAATCTCTCCAGGACTTTTTAATCATGAAGGGGTGTTGGATTTTGTCAAAAGCTTTTCCTGCCTCTAATGAAATGCTCATATGGTGGTTTTCCTTCTGTTTGTTTATATGGTGAGTAACATTTATCAACTTACATATGTTGAACCATCTATTTGGTCATGGTGGATGACATTTTTGATGTGTTCCTTAATTTAGTTTGCAGGTATTTTATTGAGAATTTTTGCATCTGTGTTCACAAAGGAAATTGTTCTATAATTTTTCCCCTTCTCTATTGAGTCTTTATGTGGTTTGAGTATTGGGGTAACTGTGGTTTCATAAACTGAATTTGGCAATGTTGCTTCTGTTTCTATTTTGTGGACTAATTTGAGAAATGTCAGTATTAGCTTTTCTTTGAAAGCCTGGTAGAATTCTGTGCTAAAACCACCTGGCCCTGGGATGCTTTTTGGCTAAGAGACTTTTAATCACTGCTTTTGTATCACTAGGGATGTATAGATTTTGTTTAAATTACTTATCTGATATTTATTTAACTCTGGTAAGTAGTAGGTATGAATAAAATTATCTATTTCTTTTAGATTTTCCAATTTGGTGGAGTATAGGTTCTTCAAGTAAGCCCTTAAAATTCTTTAGGTATCTTTTTCCTCCCCCCCATTTTAATTTTTACTTTGTTAATTTGGGTGTTCTCTTTGCCTTTTAGGTAATTTGGATAAGAGTTAGTCAATTTTATGGATTTTTCTCAAAGAACCAACTCCTTGTTTCATTGATTCTTTGTATTGTAGTTGTTTCTATTTTATTGATTTCAGCCCTGGGTTCGATTATTTCTTGCTGTTTGTTGTCCTAGGGTGTGGTTTCTTCTTTTTTGTTCTAGAGATTTTAAGTGTGCTGTTAAGTTTGTAGTATGATATTGCACAAAATTTATTTGGTATTATAATAAAAATTTGGAGCTAGATATTGGTGAAAAGTTGAATTATCAGAGAGAGAAACAAACCCCAGCCACTTCTTACCTGCCAACTACACGGGCCTGTCACCAGGAGACCCTCAGACTCTAACCTTTCTCTCCTCAGCCAATCAAGGAAGTAGCAGAAAAAGCTGAACTCCTCCCTTTTCTCCCTCCACCCAGCTATCTTTCTTGTTCAACATTCTAGAGCTAGGATCAAAGGTGTGTGCTACCACTGCCTGGCTGTTTTGCATTGAACTCACAGAGATGAGATCCAAAGGATCTCTGCTTCCCAAGTGTTGAGATTAAAGGTATGAGTCTCCCTGATCTTCACGGCTTTGCTCTGTCCTCTGATATTTCAGGCTATTTTTATTGAATATACCACCACAGTATGAGATCGCTTCAACTTTTTTATGTAGGCACTTACTGCTATAAAATTGCCTCTTAGAATCACATTCTTTATATTTGGATATGCTGTATATTCATTTTCACTCAATTCTAGAAAGTTTTAATTTCTTTCTCAACTTTTTCATTTTTTCATTCAGTAGTGAGTTGTTCTGGTTCCGTGACTTTGAAGCTCTCTGTTGTATCTGTTGCTGATACCTAGTTGTAATTTATCATGGTCCGAAAGGATGCAAGGAGGTATTTCAATTTCTGTGCATCTGTTGAGACTTGCTTTGTGTCAGAGTATGTGGTCAGTTTTGGAGAAAGTTGTTATGTTATGATAACACTTATACCCTGTATGACAGCAATGGCGATGGATGGTGGGGTTCAATGGAAGGCCATTCAGCAAGAAAAACTAAAACTGGGCCCATGTGGAAAGACTTTATTATTATAGAAAGTGGGAGAAGAGAAAGATAAATAGAAAAAGACAGAGGTGGGGGAGACAGAGATGGGAGAAAAAAGGGGTCAGGAGGCAAGGCAAGGGGAGGAAAAGACAAGAGAAGAGGGTTGAAGGTGGAATTTTTTTTTTTAATCCATGTATCCCCTTGTTCAGGCTCCCTTCCCCCTCCCGCCTCTCCCAGTCACTCTCTCTTCTCCCCATTTCCTTATCTCCTCCCCAGCAAGGGCAGGAGGTCTCAAGGTCCCAAGGTGGCTTAGTTCAACATCCACTCCAGGCAGATCCTCTTTCCTCACCCCCACATCAAGACTGGGTCAGGTGTTCCTCTGAAGGAAATGGGCTCCAAGGTGCCGGTCCAAGGTGCTTCAGATCCCAAGCTGTTTAGTAGTTGTGGTTTGCAGCTTAGACATGCTATGCTTTTTTTTTTTTTGCTTAAAGTCCACCAATGAGTGAGTACATCCCTTGTTTATCTTTCTGAGATTGTGAGACCTTACTCAGGAGAATATTCTCCAAATCCATCCATTTTAGGATATCATTTTTTTCTCACTGCTGAGTAGTACTCCACTGTGTAAATGTACCATAGTTTGCTAATCCATTCCTCAGTTGAGGGGCATCTAGGTTGTTTCCAGGTTCTTGTTATTATGAATAATGCTGCTATGAACATAGTTGAACTAATACCTTTGGAGTGCAAATGTGCATCTTTAGGGTACATGCCCAGTAGTGGTATTGCTGAGTCTTTGGAGAGATTGATTCCCAGTTTTCTGAGAAACCACATACTGCATTCCTGAGTGGCTAAACAAGTTTACACTCCCACCAACAATGGAGGAATGCTCCCCTTGCTCCCCAACCTCTCCAGCATAGGCTGTCATCTGTGTCTTTTATCTTAGCCAATCTGACAAGTATAAGGTGGTATCTCAAAGTTGTTTTGATTTGCATTTCTTTGATGGCTAAAGATGTCGAGCACTTTTTCAAGTGCTTTTCAGCCATTTGTAATTCTTCTGCTGAGAATTCCCTTTTTAGTTCTGAATCCAATTTTTTGATTGGGTTATTCAAGGTTTTGGGTTCTAGTTTCCTGAGTTCTCTATATATTTTAGAGATCAGTCCTCTGCCATTTGTAGGGTTGGTGAAAATCTTTTCCCATTCTGTAGGCTGTCATTTTGTCTTATTGACTGTGTCCTTGGCTTTACATAAACTTCTCAGTTTCAGGAGGTCCCATTTATTGGTTGTTGTTCTTAGTGTCTGCTACTGGTGTTATATTTAGGAAGTGGTCACCTATGTCAATGCATTGAAGGCTATTTTGCACTTTCTTTTCTACCAGGTCCAGTGTGTCTAGGTTTATGTTGAGGTCTTTGATCCATTTGGATTTGAGTTTTGTGCAGGGTGATAGGCTTGGATTTATTTGCATTTTTCTACACAGCATCATCCAGCTATGCCAACACCATTTGTTAAAGATATATCTTTTTTCTACTGAGTATTTTGGTCTTCTTTGTCAAAGATCAGATGTTCATAGGTTTTTGGGTTAATGTCTGGATCCTCAATTGGATTCCATTGATCCACAAGTCTCTTTTTATGCCAGTACCAGGCTGTTTTTATTACTGTAGCTCTATAGTATAACTTGAAGTCAGAGATGGTGATGCCTCCTGAGGTTCTTTTGTTGAGCAAAATTGTTTTGGCAATCCTGGATTTCCTGTTATTCCAAGTAAAATTGAGTATTGTTCTTTCAAGGTCTATAAAAAATTGTGTTGGGATTTTGATGGGAAGTGCATTGAATCTATAGATTGCTTTTGGTAGAATTGCCATTTTCAATATGTTGATCCTACCTATCCAGGAACATGGGAGATTTTTCCATTTTCTGATATCCTCTTCAGTTTCTTTCTTCAGTGATTTAAAGTTTTTGTCAAATGGATTGGTTACTTTATTTTATTCCAAGGTATTTAATGCTATTTGTGTCTATTATAAAGGGTGATGTTTCCCTTATTTCTTTTTCAGCCCTTTTATCTGTAGTGTATAGAAGGGCTACGGATTTTTGAATTAATCTTGTATCCTGCTACATTGCTGAATGTGTTTATCAGCTTAGAAGTTCCCTGGTAAAATTTTGTGGGTCACTTATATATACAACCATATCATCTGCAAATAGAGATAGTTTCACTTCTTCTTTTCCAATTTGGATCCCCTTAATCTCCTTTCATTCTCTTAGTGCTTTAGCTAAAATTTTGAGAACTATATTGAATACTAAGGGGAGAGAGGACATCCTTGTCTAGTTCCTGATTTTAGTGGGATTGCTTTGAGTTTTTCTCCATTAAGTTTGATGTTGGCTGTTGGCTTCTTGTAAATCGCCTTTATTATAGTTAGATATTTTGCCTGTATTCCTGATCTCTCTAGGACTTTTATCATGAAGGAGCATTGGATTTTGTCAAAGGCTTTTTCAGCATCCAAGGATATGATCATGTGGTTTTTTTTCCTTCAGTTTGTTTATATGATGGATGGCATTTACGGTTTTTTTTGTATGTTGAACCATCACTGCATTTCTGGGATGAAGCCTACTTGATCATGGTGGATGATATTTTTTATATGTTGTTGTATACAGTTTGCCAGAATTTTGTTGAGAATTTTAGCATCAATATTCATGAGGGAAATTGGTCTGTAATTCTTTGTTGCATCTTTGAGTGGCTTGGGTATTAAGGTAATTGTGGCCTCATAAAAAGAGTTTGGGAATAGTCTTTCAATTTCTGCTGTGTGAAACAGTTTAATAAGTATTGGTAATAATTCATCTTTGAGTGTCTGGTAGAGCTCTGCACTGAAACCATCTGGAGCTGCGTTTTTTTTTTTTTTTTTTTTTTTTCTGAAGAGGCTTTTAATGACAGCTTCAGTTTCCTTTAGGGTTATAGGTCTGTCTGTTTAGGTATTTAATCTGATCTTCATTTAATTTTGGTAAATGGTACCTGTCCAAAAAGATGTCCATTTTTCTGAGTTTTTCGTTTTTGTGGAGTATAGATTTTCAAAGTATGACCTGACAATTCTCTGGATTTCACGGGGGTCTGTTATTATGTCCCCCTTTTTATTTCTGATTTTGTTGATTTGGATACTCTCTCTCTGCTTTTTGGTTAGTTTGGATAAGGGTTTATCTATCTTGTTGACTTTCTCAAAGAACCAACTCTTTGATTCATTGATTCTTTGTAATGTTCTTTTTGTTTCAATTGTATTGATTTCAGCTCTAAGTTTGATTATTTCCAGCCATCTACTCCCTCTAGGTGAGTTTGCTTCTAATTGTTGTAAGGCTTTCAGCTGTGCTGATAGTGCTGTAGTGTGGGATTTCTCTAGATTTTTCATATAGGCATCTAGTGCTATGAATTTTCCTCTCAACACTGCCTTTGTTATGTCCCACAAATTTGGGTACGTTGTAGATTCATTTTCGTTAAATTCTAGGAAGTCTTTGATTTCTTTCTTAATTTCTTTCTTGACTCAGGGGTGGTTCAGTTGAGTGATGTTTAGTTTCCATGAGATGGTAGGCTTTCTGTGATTTTTGATGTTGTTGAACTCTAACTTTAGACCCTGGTGGTCTCATATGATACAAGGGACTATTTCTACTTTTTGGTATATATTGATATTTGCTTTATGACCAATTATGTAGTAAATTTTAGAGAAAGCTCCATGTGGTGCTGAGAAATGTGTATATTCCTTTGCATTTGGGTGGAAGCTTCTGTAAATATCTATTAAATCCATTTGCATCATAACCTCTGTTAGACTCCTTATTTCTCTGTTGAGTCTCTGTCTAGTTGACCTATCCAAGGGTGAAAGTGGGGTATTGAGGACTCACACTATTAGGGTGTGAGAGTTAATGTGGCATTTGAGCTTTAGTATTGTTTCTTTTACATAGATAGGTGCCCTTATATTAGGGGCATAAATATTCAGGATTGAAATCTCATCTTGGCCAATTTTTCTTGAGATGAATAAGTAATATCCATCCTGGTCTCTCTCTCTCTCTCTCTCTCTCTCTCTCTCTCTCTCTCTCTCTCTCTCTCTCTCTCTTTTTTTTTTTTGGCGTTTCCCATCTTTGTTTGACACTCAGCAGGTTAGTTCTCATCCACATTGACTGTCTGTAGATTTTTGAATGTGGTAACCGGCACGTAAGTTACCAATGTGTAGAGCTTGTTTGGGGAGTCTTCATCCTCATTATGTTTTCTGGACAAACACACACGGATACGGTATGAGACATTCCTTATTCCTTTGGCCCAGACAGCTTTATTGAGCCTGGTATCGATGCGCACATCTGGGGTCCCCATCTCCTTCATGGCAAACTTTCGAATTTCTTTGAGTGTCCTAGGGGCACATTTCTTAAAGCCCACTCCATGGATGAGCTTGTGAATGTTGATGGTGCATTCCCGAGTCACCACCTCATTGATGGCAGAACGGCCCTTCTTCTTCTCATCACTCTTCTTTGCGGGAGCCATTCTGCAGGGCCCAAGTTGGAAAAGACAGGCCCATCCTGGTCTCTTTTAATTGATTTTAGTTTGAAGTCTACTTTGTTTCATATTAGGATGGCAGACTCAGCTTGTTTCTTAGGGCCATTTGCTTGAAAAATCTTTTTCCAACGCTTTACTCTGAGCCTGTGTCTGTCTTTAAGGTTGAGGTGTGTTTCTTGTATGCAGCAGAAGGATGGCTTCTGCTTTTGTTTTCATCTTGTTAGTGTGTGCCTTTTTATAGGTGAGTTGAGTCCATTGATATAAAGGGATATTAGTGACCACTGATTGATGTTTCCTACTATTTTTGGTGGTAGCTTGTATGTATTTCCTTTCTCTGGGCTTTTCTTCTGTAGGATTATTGAATGTTTGTGGTTTCATAGGAGTATCTGGGATCCTTAGGTTGGAATTTTCCCTCTAATGCTTTCTGAAGGGCCAGATTTATAGATAGGTATTGTTTAAAGCTGACTTTGTCATGAAATATCTTATTTACTCCATCTATGTTGATTGATAGTTTTGCTGGGTACAGTAGTCTAGGTTGGCAGCCTTGCTTTTTCAGTGTCTGTATAACTTCTGCCCAAGACCTTCTTGCTTTCATCATTTCCATTGAATAGTCAGGTGTTATTCTGATGGGTCTGCCTTTATAGGTAAGTTGGCCCTTTTCTTTTGCAGCTCTTAAAATTTTTTCTTTGTTCTGTATGTTTTGTGGCTTGATTATTATATGGTGAGTAGATTTTTTTGGGGGGGGGTCAAATCTATTTGGTGTTCTGTAAGTTTTTTGTATCTTTATAGGCATCTCCTTCTTTAAGTTGGGAAAGTTTTCTTCTATGATTTTATTGAATACATTATCTATGCCTTTGAGCTGGAATTCTTCTCCTTCTTTCATTCCGATTATTCTCAGGTTAGGTCTTTTGATGGTGTCCCCAATTTCCTTAATGTTTTGTGTTATGGATTTTTTGGTTTTAGTGTTTTCTTTGACTGACATATTTATTTCCACTTTTGAGTCTTCCTCCAGAGATTCTCTCTTCTATCTCTTGGATTCTGTTGGTTATGCTTGTGTCTATAGTTCCAGTTCTTTACTTCAGGATTCCTATTTCCACCTTTGTCTCATTTTGTGCCTTTTCTATTGCTTCTATATCACTTTTTAGTTCCTGGAATGTTTCTTTCATTTTTTTGGTTTTCTTTCTAGGATTTGGTCATCTCTTCCAATTCTTTGTTTGTATTTTCTTTTATTTCTTTAAGGAAATTTTTCATATCCTCTTTGAAGGCTTCAATAATCTTCATAAAGGTGCTTTTGCTGTTGTTTCCTTCTGATTCTTCTTCATTGCTCTTTTCAAGTCTTATAGTTGTAGAACCTTCAGTTTCTTCTGGTGTTACCTTGTTGTTATTTATATTGCTATATGTATACTTGCACTGGCATCTGCCCATGTCTTCAGTGGTTCACAATTAGTCAGCTCCTAGTCAGTTGTGGATAGAGGGCTTGTGTGTCTCCTGTCTGCTCTGAAAAAGGGATCTGTTTGATATTTGACTCTGCTCTGGACAGGCGACTGCGTTTCCAAAGGACAGAGTTTCAAAGCCCTCGGTCTTGTCTGGTGATGCAATTCGCCCTGGAGATGCAGCCCAGTCAGGCAGGGCCTAGAAACTTCTGCTGGGAGGAGTCTGGGATCAGACCCTTGGGTGCAAGCCCGATCCTGGAGAGGAATTCACTGGATTGTGGCCCAGGAGGTGAGATCCGCTCACCTTTGGCTCAGCTCTGGATGGGGATGGAGTTTCAAAGCCCCTGGAATCTTTTTTAAATGGAGCTTAACTCAGAACCCTGGGTGGGCTGGCTAATTGCCACTACCCAGCTGTGGCTTCAGGGGCTAGGAAAGAATCCTATCAAAAGTTTCATGAGGTGCTGAGAAGAAGGTATCTTTTTTTTCTGTTTAGATAAAATGTTCTGTAAATATCTGTTACATCCATTTGGTTTATAAGTCAGTAGGCCCCAAAATTTCTTTTTAGTTTTTGTCCAAATAACCTGTCTACTAGCAAAGATAGGGTATTAAAGTCTCCCACTATCAGTGTGTGAGGGGTCAATATGTGGTTTCAGCTTTGGTAGTGTTTCCTTTATGAACTTGGGTGCCCTTGTGTTTGGGGTATAAATGTCCTCTTGATGAATTTTTCCTTTGATGAGTATGAAGTATCCTTCCCTATCTCTTCTGATTCACTTTGATTTGAAGTCTATTTTGTCAGATACCAAAATAACTACACCAGCCTACTTCTTAGGTCCACTTACTTGGAATATATTTTTCCATTCTTTTACTGTGAGGTGAATATGACTACCCTTGATGTTAAAGTATGTTTTTTTGATGCAGCAGCAGGATAGATCCTGTTTTAGAAAGAATTGCTTTGGTTAGTTTTTGTCTGTTTGGGGAAGAAATTGAGACCCTCGATTTTGAGAAATATCAGTGAGCACTGTTTTCTCATTCTTATTTTAGTGGTGGTGGTGGTGGTGGTGTGTGTGTGTGTGTGCTTCCCTTCTTGATTTGCTTGTCTGAGGTTAGTTATTCCTTGTGTTTTCTTGGATGTGGTCAAGCTTTTAAGATGGAGCTTTTCCTTCTAGCTCCTTCTCTAGCCCTGGATTGTCGATAGATATTGATTAAATTTGGTTTTATCATGGAATGTGTTCTTTACTCCACATGTGGTAATTGAATGTTTTGCTGGGTATAGTAGTCTGGGCTGGCAGCTATAGTCTCTTAAAGTCTGTAACATATCTGTCTAGGCCTTTCTGACTTTTATTATCCATTGATGAGTCAGGGTACATGTTATTTCAATTTGTTACTTTTTTCCCCCCTTGCAGATTTTAATATTATTTCTTTGTTCCGTGTGTTTAGTGTTTTGATTATTATGAGACAAGGGGAATTTCTTTTCTGGTCTAGTCTGTTTTGTGTTCTGTGTGCTTCTTGTACCTTGATAGGAACCTCCTTCTTTAGGTCAGAAAAATTTTCTTCTATGGTTTTGTTGGAAATATTTTCTGTTTCATAGACCTAGGTTTCTTCTCCTTCCTCTATTCCTATTATTCTTAGATTTGTTTTTAATTTGGTCCCAGATTTCCTGGATTTGTTTATATTCAGCATGTTCTTTGACTGAGGTATCTATTTTTTTTTCTATTGTGTCTTCAGTGTCTAAGATTCTGTCTTCCATCTCTTGGATTCTCTTGGTGAGCCTTGCCTCTGAGGTCCTCCTGTTGGAGTTCCTAAGTTTTTCTTTTCCAGATTTCCCTCAATTAAGATATCTTTATTGATGCTATTTCCACACTCATGTCTTGAACTATTTTATTTATTCCTTCCACTGTTTGTGTTGTTATAGATTTCTTTAAGGGATTTATTCATTTACTCTTTAAGAACTTCTATCTTAGTCACAAATGCTATTTTAAAGTTTTTGTCTTTTCTTTCAGCTATGTTGTAATACTCAGGACCTGCTTTGGTAGGGTTGCTAAGTTCAAGTACAGACATATTGTCTTGGCTGTATTGATTGTGTGTTTACTCTTACATGTAGGCAGTTAGTTGAGCGATTTGGGTTTGGGAAGATTGTAATTCTGGGTTCTGATATCTTGTCTTTGTTGTCCTTTGTTTCTCCTGCTCTTTCTGGTTCTTAGAAAAATATGTCTCTGTGTGTTGCCTAGTAGGAAATTCTTCTGAGATCCTGATAGGTGAGACCATGAGGTATCTAGGTAAAATGTGTTCCTAGGTCTTGGGAGCTGGCACTTAGGAATGGGGATGGTCTAGAAGGGAGAGTCTAAGGGAGTACTCAGGAAGAGGAAAGCACCACCATGTTCCTCCAAGATTTGCTTAGCTCCCAGAGAACTAGGAGATGCAACATTAGGTAGGTTTGCTCCAGAAATGTGAGTGAGACTGAGGGGGTGGATATGGAGGAGAAGGGGAGAAACTCACCTACATACTTCACCTAACAGAGATTTGCTTCTCTATTAAGTTTGGCTGCTGGGTTTTCAGAGAAAGCTGTTGGAATTGTGGGCTAGGATAAAGCAATGAGAGTTAGAGGGAAGCATTTGTGTGATCCACTGGAGATGGGGGCAGAGGGAAGGGAGGCTGCCACTGGTGCTCTTCTATAGGCCTGGAGATAAGACTGAGATGTTAAATTTGGAGGAATAGAAAAAGAGATGAAAGTCTGCACTTAGCCTAGCCTACATATTTTCCTGGCTGGAGAGGCCTTATGAATCTTCTAGAACTTCTTAAAAATCATGAAAAAAAAAAAAACAGCAGAAAATTCTTGGCTTCTATGTTGCTTTTCTTCCACCCTGTGCCCATGCAGACATTATTAGTTGATCATAGCTCAGCTATAGAATTTTATCACAAAACATCAGCTTTGGTAATGAACTTCAGCTGAAATCTACTTTATGACCCTTGACCTAATTAGCTAGCTAGTTAGTTTGTTGTCTGTTGTCAACTTGTCACAAGCTAAAGTCATCTGAGAAGAGAGAGAATGTCAACTAAGAAAATGCCTACATCAGATTGTCCTGGAGCCTGTGTGACATTTTGTTAATCGATGATTGATATAGGAGGGTCCAACCAATTGTTAGTGGACCATTAATGGGCAGGTGGTCTGGGTTGTATAAAAAAGCATAACTTAGAATCTTCTGATGAGAAGTGGCTGGCACCAGTTAAGAAAATGACTATATCAAACTGCTGTTTGGGGCACCACCCAGCTTCTAAATAAATCACACACAGAAGCTTATTCTTAATTACAAATGCCTGGTCTTACCTTGACTTTTTGCTTGCCAGCTTTTCTCAACTTATTCTAATTACCTTTTGCCTCTAGGTTTTTATCTTTTTTCTATTTCTATATATCTTCCATTGCTTTTTACTCTGTTGTTGGTTGTGTATCTGGAGTCCTTCTCTTTCTCTGGCTGCTGAAGAGAGAAACTTAGCTCAAGAAACCCTATTTTGCATTCAGATACCTATTTTATAAAAAGGTAAAATAAAGTTTAGTTTTGCATTTCTGGCAGCAAAGGGGGGCTGCCAAATTCTGGGAGTAGAATAGCCATGCTTGATCAGTCCAGGGGAAAGAACATGACCTAAAAGAATAGACCTAGCAGGGGCCTCCCCAGTTCTGACAGAAAAGTAGCTTCCTACCTGTCCAGCTCTTGGAGATGAGCCAAGATATCTGCCCAGTTCTATGAAAGGAATAGATTCTTGCTTGCTCAGTTCTGGGAAAAAAAAAAAAAAAACAGCCACCCCAGGTAGGGTCCAGGTGAAGTTCATCCAGGTGGGGTTCAAAGATACTCTGGGGCAGAATGACCCTAAGCAGGAGCCAATCAGTAGCACCCTGTCTCCAAGCAACCAACTTTGTTGTAACTTTTGCCTATAAAAGACCCCTTGAAATCAAAGACAGTAGCCAATTCTTGCTTGAAGTATGCTCCCTGCCTCACTTGTATTGTGCTGCCAATAAACCTTGCTGTTGCAATTTATACATCTCTAGCTTCAGTGGTCTCCCTGTAGGTTGAACTCTGGGCATAACATTTGGGGGCTCGTTCGGGATCCCCAGAGATCCACCAAGCCTCTTGGGTCTGGCTTCAGTGGTCTCTCTTTGTGGGTCAAGCTATGGACATGACAGCTGCTACTTCTCTATTTCTTCTCTGTTCTCCTTCTCTGCCTGTCAGACCTGCCTATTTCTTTTCCTGCCTGGCTATTGGATGTCCCATCTGGTGTTTATATAGACAAAGTAACACCGTTTCACAGAGTTAAACAAATGCAATTTAAACACCTTAAAATAATATTCTACAACATCAGACTGGCCTGTAGTCAAATCTGAAAAATATTTTCTTGATTAATGATTAATATGAGAAAGCCTAATCTACTGAAAGTAGGTCCTGAGTATTACAACATAGCTAAAAGAAAAGACAAAATCTTCAAAATAACATTTGTGAATAAGATAGGGGTTCTTAAAGAGTAAATTAATAAATCCCTTAAAGAAATCTATAACAACACAAACAGTGGAAGGAATAAATAAAATAGTTCAAGACATGAAGGTAGAAGTAGAATCAATAAAGACACCTGAATTGGAAATGAAAAACCTAGGAACTCCAACAGGAGAACCTCAGAGGCAAGGCTCACCAAGAGAATCCAAGAGATGGAAGAGAGAATCTTAGATACTGAAGACACAGTTCTATCTTTGGGCAGACAGACCTCAGTAGTATAAGAAGGAAGGCTGAGAAAATCATAGAGAAAGTCAATAAGCAGCACTCTTCCAGGGCCTCTGGTTCAGTTCCCCCCTCCAGGTTTCTGCCTTCAGTTTTTACCCTAATCTCCTTTAGTGATGAACTGTGATAGACATGAGAAAACCAGATAAACTTTTTCCTCCCTAATGCTTCTGGTCATAGCATTTGTCATGAGAACAAAAACCTAACTAGCACACATCTGGGAGTTATTTTCTCATTTTATAAATCAGAAAGTTTAGAAAATTTGAGGTTAAATACATGAACCAAAGTCACAGGAAATAGAAAAAAAAACCCTAATCCTGAACCTCTGTATTAGTCATTTTTATGCAATGTCATCCTAAACTTTAATAAAACACGATTTAAAGGTTAACATAGGATTTAAAATAAGGTTTATCCTTTTGTTCTAAATCAATGTCAAATGAAACTGTGTGGAATAAAATATGGGTCAAGCTGACACACAGCAATCTAATTTCCCTTGCACTTCACCAGAAATAGTTCCTTAAATGACTTTTCTGTTTAATTTGAACAGGCATAGCGCTTGAACCCAAGTATTGCAAGAATGGAAATAAGGAGGTGACTTTGGACCCCTAGTAGGATGTTTGCAGAAACTGGGGAATCTCAAACCAGCTGTCATCCATTATCAACTCAGGCAGCAGTACCAAGGCCCCTATGCTTCTGCTAGTCTCCCTGAGAAAGAGCTGCTGAACACTCCCCCACCCTCACCCCTAACCCTGAAGAAACTGCACCAGAACATTCCACAAGATCCAGCAATAAGTCTCTAATGAAAATCAATGCCTGTGTCTGTATCAATGAGTTACTACTGAGTGCCAAAAAATATAATTAAAATTTACTAAGGCCGCTGTCCATAATGACTTATCTATTTGGCCCCAGAATCTAAAAATAAAAAAGCTCTTATCTCATAAAAAAAGTATTTGTAAGAAGAGAGAGAATGATAAGGAGCAAGAAACAGGAGAAATGGTCAATTTTTCTTAAAGCCAAAGGATTCTCTTTATGACATTAGAACTAAGAGATTCTCTTAGAGACAATAGAAGAATTCTGATGAGCAATTAAAGAAGGAAGAGGGTGGGACCCCAGTTAAAGGAAGTGATAAAGCCTGGATTAGTTATTCACCAGCAAGGGGAGGAGTTGCAAGAGGTAAATACAGAGATATTATGGAAGCCACTTTAATGAGATGTGGAGGAAGAGAGGAGACTGAGCAGTTCAGTAAAACCAGAGGGGACAGAGGTCCCATTGGCATAACCAGTCACCCAGTGGAGTTGTAAGGAGCTGTGAGTAGTTAGTGTATGGGTACCCCCATTACATCAGTGCATTCTACAAACCACAGCCTGTTTTCTCAAAGTGTTATCTTCAATATTGTTCCCCAGGAAGGACTAGAGATAACTGGTTGTGTCACCTCTGACCTCTAGTCTCACTAAAGGGTGTCACTGGGTCTACTTCCATCTTGACAAAGGTTATGCACACTGACTGGAGAACAGGCAAATGATCTATGTTCATCCAAGCTCATGAAAGCAACATTAGTTGAACTAAATGGGTCCCACAAAAAAAATGATTCATAAAAATAGGAGAACATATTGGGAAGAAAAAGGGGTTCAGCAAGAGTGCAAGAAGAATAGGGGGACAATGGGAGATGCAAAGGACCCAAAGCACTATGTACACATATGGAATTGTTCAAAGAAAGGGCAAATACACTAGCAGTCCTTGCTCCCTGAGAGTTTTCTATCCTTGTCATAATAGCCAGAGTGCAGTCCACATGCAAAGAGCTCAGGCAGGCTAGAGGTATAGCTCAGTGCTTGCCAGTAAGAGGTGGGAAAAGAAACACTTTGAAACACAACACAGTACTTTGCCCTTTTCAATATGATCTGCAATTAGGAAAGCCTTTTTAATCAGAACCTAACCTTGCTAGGTTTAATAGGCGCTTAACTGACACATGGGAAATGGATTCGGCTGCAGTCAGCTCAACCCATCCTGTTTCACCAAGGAGAAAAGAGGAAACTGGGAAGCAAAATTCAGAAACACAGGCTCATTGAAAACTAAGACCCAGTTAGGGACATCAGAATGCCCCTCCCCCTCCAGACCTCACCACCACATCACTGAAAACCCTTTTCCAGCAGTTCTCCTTATCCCTCACATTGTGTTCTGCCATCAGAGGTGCGTTACAAGGCATACTAAGATCAACGCTGAAAGTATCACATCTTTCTAGTGGGGCTCTGGGGCTGAGCTGCAACATAGCTCTGTAGATGGGAAAGGACCAACTGAGAAATTATCATGAAGAGAGCAGGAAGTTTAGAAACTGTCTCTGGGTCTCAGACTTCATATCTGAAAATGGAACTAACAGTGAACTATCTGATCCAAACTTACTAATTCTCAGAGTCCTCTGCATCTGTCTGGGTGTCCTCCAGACCCCAGAGTGGTCCTGTGGTCTCTAATGTTACTCTGCTCTACATTATTCATGGCAAATAGCTCAAGCCCTCTTCTCATTCTGTGTGTTTATCTTAGTGATCATTCTTCAGCTGTTCATCTTTTATTATTCTTTCAAAGTACCCCAAACACAGCAACAGAAAGTGTACTGCACAATTTCACTGAAGGTCTAGGGTTATAGGACAAAGGTATAATCCCATGCAAAGTGATCAAGTAACAACATTTCAATGGCATGGTGTCTGTGGGTTACATTTCATCGTAAACAATAGTTCTTCATCTACATCCTCCCGGGGCCCTTGCTCATCACTTAATGTATCTATTTCTTAAAGCTTCTTTATAGCTGCCTCCTTCTCTTTGAATCCTTTCCCTCTTCCCCATGGCCTGTGAAATGAAGATTCTATTGCATTTTAATATGCTGTACCAAGAAACCAACCTTCTCCTATTTTATCATCACTCAACCAGACATTGCAAGACGACAGAGGATTGGCCCCATACTATCCTCAAAGAATCCAAAAATGTATTTTTGTAAACAATAAAACCCTTAAATCCCTGAATGTAATCATGCCATTTGTCCAGAAAGAAGAAAAGTCTACAGCCAGCCTTTTAAAATTAAAATAGAATAAAACATTTCTTCATGCTTCATGCTCCACAGTTCCAATGTGAAACACTTAGTAAATTCTTTCTTCTCTAATACCACTGGCAGTCACAGGCATCTGGAACTCCAAAATGGCAGAACAGGAGAACATAACATCCAAGAGTATCTCTAAGATGTGCCTTTCTTTGTCTGTGGAGAAGCTAGTGCCCAGAAGGAAAAACTGATTAGCACCAGCTAGCTAAAAGGCAGAGTGGCTGACAAGAAGGTAGAACTGTGATAGCCAGCTCAGGGAAGTCTGGTCCCACCCATGGTTTGCTCTATTGAGTGTACAGCAGAGTAGCCTGGGTCAGATTCATCAGCAGAGGTGGTAGATCAGCGGATATGTATAGGTTATGATACTTGTACTTCAAACCATAAAAACACAAACCATGAACACATTTACCAGCTCACAGAGTGGGGAATCCTGCTGTGGAGGGCAGAACTTGATACAGGTGGATTTAGCTACCCCATGATGGAGCCCCTGTTGCTCCAGGATCTCTGTGCATTCCTTTCTGTTATCTTCATGGTCATGAATGCCATCAGCAACCATTCTGGGTGCAAGATTCTGTCTTTTCCTATGCTGTCTATTACAGGAAAACTTGCTAGAGTTCTGGCTTCTCTTTACCTCTTTCGTAAGCACAACTGAGTCAGACATCCATTCTTGAGGCAGTCATGTCAAAAAGACGATAGATAGATAGATAGATAGATAGATAGATAGATAGATAGATAGATATCAATTTCTTGAGGAAAACCAGGCTGTGCTTCAGGTGAGACTTGCTGGAGTTTCATATCAAAATGTCAGATGTACACCTAGATCACAAGGGCCTAATTCTGTCAAGAAAGAGAAAATACGGAGGGCATTTAGATGAGTGCTCTGAGGTTCTAGGGTGAGACGTAAAGATAATGCAGGACAAACATCTAGATGACCCTACAGTCACGAATGGCATGCTGGAAATCCCAGCACATGCCACTCCATGTATGGAAGCAAGCATTCACACATGGTCAGTTCAGAAACTACCATACAGAAGATCTACAGTTTTGACCTAGAACTTTTAGATACAGGGTTGTCAAGTCATTTCCTGGGCACATTTCAGTTTCTTTAGGAGACCTCCCAGTTTCCTCTTCCACAATTTCAACTCTATAAACAATTACAAAGCATTTCCTGCTTCTTCTCTAAGTCCAAAAATAATTGCAAAGTGACCCCAGCATCTTTGGTTCCTGTCTCAGCTGCTGGGAGACCTTCAGCAACGCTCGTTTTCCAGCTCTTGAGAGTGTTCTCTCGGCCCACTGGCTTTCTCCACCTGTTTCTCCTTCTCCCGTTTGTTCCTCGAGTTGGCTAACTTCAAATGTTCTGCCCCAGCTTGCTTTCTCTTCTGTTGAAGCTTTCCATCTACCTTTTCAGTTATCTCAGCTCCAGAATGTCTGCTCAGTTCTATTTTATGGAGATTTGTTTGTTGTTTATTTATTTATTGTATTGTGAAGGGGTGGACAGGCCAGAAGTCAGTATCAGCTGTCTTCTTCAGACTCTGTTCCCCTAGTTGTCTGAGGCAGGGCTACTGGCTAGGCTGGGAGGCCAGTGAGTTCCAGGGGTCCTCAGGCCTGGGGTTACAAGCCTGTGCCAACATGAACTGCTTTTTACATTTTTTAAAAGCTTGAATTCTTAGAATCAAACTCAAGTCCCTCATCCTTGCTCAGCGAACACTGTACCAACTGAGCTATCACCCTGGACCTTTTTCTTTCTTAATGAGTGTTTTCTGTTCAGGTATTGTTTTTCTATCTTGGCTTCCTTGTCTACCTGTGTTTTCTCACATCTCACTAAACTTTCTTAGGATGGTAATTTAAGTTCTTTTTCAGGAAGTTCTTAGACTCCTTCTTTATTGGAATGAAACCCATTGGTAGTGACCATGTGCTCCTAATTTAATTGTGTTAATCATTGAACAAGCCATGCATATATATCAAGTCATCATGGTGTGTGTGTGTGTGTGTGTGTGTATAAATAACACATGACTTATGTAGATACTCAATCCTTGAGACTAGTACCTCAGCAGCACAGTGCCCACAATGACTCTCTGGGTGTGCAAACAACTGGAAGTTACTTAGCACAAGGCAGGTCGTAGTTCTAATTTGGTATTGGAAACCTGGAAGATTCCTGGAGAGCTACTGGCCCACAGTGAAAGCTTGCAGATGCTGGTTCTGACATCAGCAAAGGAAGCAGCAGCAGGAGCAGCAACCTGGGAGGCAAAAATTGGCCAAAAATGAAATAGCCTAGTAATCTGCCGTCTTCATCTGGGCTGCTACCAGAATGTGCTGTCTGCAGTCAGGGTCGATCTTCCCATGTCAGTCAAAGCAATCAGGACGTGTTTGGGTCAAACCTCCTATTCAGATGGTTCTAATTTGTGGCAAGTTGACTTTAATGCCAACCATAATAATTTATATCACATTTATAATTTTATTTGTTGAGTCTTTAATTTTATAAAAGACAATGGTTGGGCACTGAAATAAATGCCCATCTATTGTCTCCATCTTACAGGAAAATGTCTTTTTGGTCTTCAAGGTAAGACACTAGAAACAGTCCTCAGGAAAACACAGTTTTAGTCAAATCTTCTCCAACCTCAAGCATCCCCAGGCTGGGGAACAGTACACACAGTCAGAATGTCTAGAAAAGTGTTTTAAAGTTTCCTGCTTGTTTGTCTGCGTCTGTGGCTTTGTGAGGGTGAGAACCACACAGTATCTGTTGTTCCCCATCCCCCACCCCGCCCCCACCCCACACCATCAATCAGTTTCTTATCCCATGATGCTCTTCTCCTGCTGTCTCATTCTGGCATCTGGCCATTTCAAAAAACTGCACAACATTCACTTGGGCCTGAATTCCTCCCAGACCCCTCTCAGACCAATTAGCTTGCTTAATGCCTCCAATGCATTCCACATGGGTATCTGTCACATGCCTCTCAAGAGTGTAATTTCCTGGGTCCCTGTGCTCCTCTGAGACATTTGAATTGACTTTAAACTGAGTTGCCCAACCAACCAAGATTTCCATGAGTAGCATAGCTTTCTCTTGTTTCTCTCTGTCTATGTGCCCTCATTCTTGCCTGGTGCCTCTATTTCACTCGTGAGGACCTTTGTCATAAAGTCATAAAGAGCCCAGAGCTTCTAGCATAATCCTTGTCCACAGAATTTCTGCAGGCCCTGACTTCACCCTTGTTTCTGGTTCCATTTTCATACTGAGGGATCTCTAGGGGACTCAGGGTCTCAGGAAACACCACATTTTTTTCTCACCTCAATTCCACATGCACATTTAATACTTTTAAAGTAAGCTGCATGGTTTTAAAGGTTGTGCTTAAATGAGCATTAAATTATGCATGTGGGTTTTCACAGCAACTTTCTGTGACCAACATCAGAACCAACCTAAATGTCCACCAATAGGGGCGGTTAAACAGTATACATTTTAACGACACCGTGGAATTTTAAGCAGCCATTAAAATTGATGAGATATTTCTAAATTTGTTGACCCAGAAAGAAGACCATGGAAGAGTGTTGAGTGAAAAGGCAGGTTAGCCAGCAGTTGAAGTGATCTCATTTACATAACAGCATGTGTGGGTATGAGTGTGAGTGTGCATGTGAGTGTATGAGTGTGTGAGAAACCTGTAAGTGTAGGTATATGGGAGTGTGTGTGTGTGTGTGTGTGAGAGAGAGAGAGAGAGAGAGAGGAAAGGAGGGAGGGAGGGAAGATATGCAGGTGTGCTTGGAAATAGCTAAAGAACGTCAGAATGTGACAATGGCATTGCTTCTGAGTGGTGGGAGTTTCAAGGCCTTTCACATACATACCCGACTCTGCACTGTGTCTCCTGCGTACATATGACTCAGTGTGGGGGAGGGCTCCTTGTAGGTTTTGTAACTTCCCAGAGAAGTCTGAATCAAACACAGAAAAACTTCTCCCTTCTCTGTGTTGGAAAAGAGAAAGGGTCAAAGGCTGTGAGCTAACTAGCTGTCAATGAGCTTAGCTTCCCTACAGCCAACATTCAGTCATTTTGCTTAAAAGTATCTGCAGCAATGACTTCCCTGGACTCCAACTAGACAGACCCCTACCTCACCCCACCCCACTCCCCATCCCCACATCTGTATCCTGCCCCCAGCTAGGGCATTTGCCCTGTTTTCCACTCCCTGCATGCCTCTTTGCTGGTACATAGTAAAGATCTTTGAAAAGCATTTGGAAACTTCTAGAAGGGCCTGTGGTCAGTTGAGCATCTGGCCCATGAATCATCCACCAGAGAGAGTGGCTCTGTCCCCAACAACAGCAGTATGCTAGTTACCCTGACCTTGCCAGACCTTTTGGAGGACCCCGGACATCACCTCTCTCATTCACCTATGTACAAATTCTGATTAAAAACCATCTTCTCAGGGTTGATGAAATGGCTCCTTGAGTGAGAGGGTTTGCTGTACACTTGTGAGGATCTGAGTTCATATCCTTAGTACCAAAAGCAGACCCATAGGCCCAGTGAGACAGGAGGATCCCTGATGCTTGCTGCCAGTCAACCAAATCAGTGCCCAGTTCAGGGAGAGGCCCTGTCTCAAGAGCAAAAGTAAACCATAATCAAGGATGCTACTCAACATTAAGCTCTTCCACACATGTGCACACATACTCACACACGCTCACACATGCTCGTACAAATTAAATAAATGATGCTACCTTTTCTTTTCTCTGTCTCCCCAATTGGAACCTTCCAGAAGATTACTCACCTTATCCCAACCCTTTATTCATGACAGGAAGGTGATGGGCCATAGGGCAGGACATTAAAAACATCACTTAGAGGTACTTTGAGGCCAGAAGCACTGGCATTGAAAGTCCTTTGTGCTTATGAAATTCTGTAGACAGTTCCCACAGGCTTGTCCTTAAAATACCGCCAACTAACATGACCGAGGCAACCTGCAGGAAATTTAAGTAAACAGGGTCTGAAGAGGTAAGTTTCATGTTGGGTACAGGTGAAGTCACTCAGAAGGCCGACCTGACTTTGGCAAACTGGCTCAGCCACTTTGCCACTGTCCTTCAACCACAATACTATCAACCTCTTTGAAATACACACACGTGTCCAGCAGGTTTGACAGAGAGGCAGGGCCAGTGGTAGGAAGGTAGGTAGAATTGGATTTTGTACGTGTGGCACAGTTTACTGTTGAGTAGCTTTCTCGATTATGTTCTACCTTTGTTTTTGAGACAAGGTCTCTCCCTGAATCTGGCATTGATGTGGTTGCACTGGCCAAGCAAGTCCTGAATCTAAAAGAAAGAAGGAGGAGCCCCTGGGCACTGCCTGAAGCTGGGATCCTCTGTTCTCCACTGGGGAGATCCCCCACTGTGCTCTTAAAGCCTTCAGCTGAGTCAGGCCCCTCTGGAGGACTGATGAGATTCCTCTCCACTAAAGGCAATTGATTATGGATTTTAGTCATAGTACAAAATACCTTCATAATAATAACTAAATTAACATTCGATTGAATGAAGAGACAAGCTGACACATGACAAGATGTGCCCACATCTCCAAAAGCCTGCCTCCATGGTCTCAGGACAAGATGTGCAGACAACTGAGACCTGTTCCAATGGTGTTCTTGGGCTTCAAACTTACATCAATCAGATTATGAGATCTCCTTGACTCCAAAATCCTTTGCCGTGTGTGTGTGTGTGTGTGTGTGTGTGTGTGTGTGTGTGTGTGTGTGTGTGTGATGTCTCTAGTTGTATTCATTACCTTTTCCATCACTGTGACCAGATACTGACAAGAAGACATTTAAGGGAGAAAAGATTTATTTATTTTGGCTCAAAGTTTAAAGGAATACAGTCCATTATTGGGGGAGGGGTATGGTGTCAGGTAGCTCCAATGGTAGCGGGAACATTTTAGTGGCATGTCTCACCTCCTCACAGTAAAGCAGGAAAGAAGACAGGAAGTGGAGTCAAGCTCACCAATAGGGCAAGACATTGTCACCACTTGCATTAGAATAAGAACTAAGTGAGTTATTCTAACACATACCCCACAGGTGTTCCTAGTTTGGGTTGGGTCATGACGCATCCTTTTACAAAAGTAATTGCCTTGCTAGGTTAATTCCACTTTGTTAGTGTGCTTCTTTGTGTGACACCAAAAATATTCTTTCTCAACATCAACTATTCCATATTCTCCTGGACACTTCCCAGCTTCCTCTGCAGTGAGCTATGCCAGCTAATAGACTGTGAGAGGAATATATACATGTCCACTTCCGGGAACAAGTTATTAGAAGCCCTGGTTCTTCCTGTCTCTACTATCCTTTCTGGCTTTCTCCTTTCTGGTTCAGTGGCCTCAAGTTCTACCAGTGACACAGAGCAGATAGTTTAACCTGCATTTGGTGAAATAAGTAGGGGAAATAAATCTTATTTATTTAAATCTGTCGATTTCCTGAGGGAAAGAAGGTGAATGAGTGAACAGCAAATATTCTTCTGCACAGAGGCCAGGCAGAGGCAGCAGCCCGCGCCCAGCTTTGCAGATAGAATTTGGGTTAAAGGTTTCTTTTGCTTTGTGAATTTACCTTGGAGACTTACATATTTGCTGCTGTCTATTTCTTCATATTTAGTGGCTGGAATTCCTAACTTTTAATTGAAGCTTCTCAACTTATTGTTCCCTATCTTCTCTTTGGAGCAGCTAATGACCCGTAAATAAATCCACAAGGACCCAGTCTAACTGTGGTTTAAACAAACACTTATTGAAATGCTGAAAAAGCCGGCTGGCTCCTGGAAGACTACAGTTCCTGTTTGCCCTGCTGATCCACCACCTCCCATTTCTGCTGCATAAGTATTTTCTTTGCTTTCATCTGTGCTGAAAACTGACTTCTTGGAACTCCTTAGTGAGAAAGGCTGTTTCAACCTATCCATTCCAACCGGCAGAGCTTGCTTCAAGTAAAGCACAGGCTTTCTAGCAGCCTGCACCCAAAATCCATTCATCCTCATCTACAAATAACCAGCTTACACAGCCTTCACCCAGGGACAGGGCTAATTAATTTTAGATTTAATAAAATTTAATTAATTTTAAATTTCAAACCTTTTGTGTTTGTCTTTAGGGGTCTGTCGCTGTTTGGGTACTATTGGTTTTTACTTGACATCTTTCTCCAAAGCAATTCCAGAAGTGATCAATGGAAGCAAAGAGAAGCCCAGGCACTCAGGTAGGAAGTCAAGTTCCAGGATCTCAAGAAAAATACTTTCAGCTTCAATCACAGAGCAAGGAGACCCATCCCATTATCTACCACACCAATAAGAGGGAGGCAGAAGCCCAGGCAGCAGAAAGGCTGGCCGGGACTCTCCATCGACTGAAGCTGCACATAGGGAGAATTCCTTTTCAGTCTGAGATCATGAAAAGTGCAAAGGCACTTAAGCTGGATCTGAGCTCAAATCCCAGATCTGTATCTTACCTCAGTTTCCTCTTCTGTGAAATTAAGGTGACATCATCTCCCTTACATAATGAACACTGAGGCTGCTATCAAGTACAGACTTGTCTTCTCTGGCCCCTCCCATCCTTTCCCTTGTTCTCCGTTGTCTTCAGGCATCACCTCTCAGATTGCTCTCCTGGGATCCACTTCTAGGACAACTCACACCAGCATCTTCCCCATTTCCCCTGGCCCCATAGAACCTAAAAAGCTGAATAGACAAGCAAAATGCCATCTGTCCAGTTAGTGAGATTATTTTCAGTCATTAAAAAGGAGGAGCAGGAGAACAGGGAAGAGGAGGAGGAGGAAAATGAGGAGTGGCAAGAACATGGATACAGGGAGAAACGTGACCATCCTTTGGAAGAATTCAGACACAAAAGGTCACTTAGGATACTACTTTATTATGTGAAACATATCATAAAGAAAAAAGTCAATAGTTGGTGACTAGGGCTGAGGCAGGACTAATATATAAAATTTTTGTGTGCTGGTCAGTTTTTATTACTGTGAGAAAATCCCTGAAATGCAGCTTATATAGAGAAAAGGGTCTAGGCTCACAGTCTTAGAGCCTTCTGGCCTTGCTGCTCGGATGGGAGTGTGTGACACAGGACTGTTCACTACATATGGGCTGGGAAGCAAAGGGAGAAGAGGAAACCATGCTGTCTCACACTCTTAATAGCCGAACTTCTAAGTCAGATCTACAACACAGGTTCTCAACCTGTGGGTCACGACCCCTTTAGTGTCGAATCATCTTTTTTCAGGGGCCACCTAAGACCATCAGAAAACACAGATTTACATTATAATTCATAATTCATAACAGTAGCAAAATAACAGCTATGAAGTATCAACAAAAATAATTTTATGGTTGAGGGCTTCCCACAACATGAGGAACTGTATTAAAGGGTCACAATACTAAAAAGATTGAAACAGGTAGGTGTACTACAACCTCCCATGGCTACCACACACTGACAACCTACCCTTCAAACACAGGTCTCCAGGGACACCCCAGATCTGATTTACAGCACTGTCTAATGGGTACAGGGTTTTGTTTTGGAGCAAGGCCATGTTTTGAAAATAGAAGCCATTGTTGCATGGCATTGAGAAGACCTAACTGCTAGTGGACACTGTGGGTTCAATGCTTGTGTTAAGCATCTTATGGCCTGGTAATTTTTTTTAACATATACTCTCAACTCTATAATTCATTTTTTTCCATATTTCTTAAAAACAAAAAGGACTAAGGAGACTTCCCAGTCAGCAAAGTTCTTGGCACACAAGCATAAAAACCTAATAAAAGGATAGTCACAGATCACACACTGAAATGCCAACACAGAGAGAAACAGGAGAAGCCTCGTGGCTCACTGGCCAGCCAACCTAACTGAATTGATTAACACCAGGCTTAGTGAGAGTCCTTATCTCAAAAAATAAGGTGGAAATTAATAGAATGATACCTGACATTGATCCCAGGTGCCATACAAACACACACTTGTGCTTACTTGCAACACATGTGCACATGAACTAATATTGATAAGTTTTGAATCCTCAGTTATTGGATAACCTCTACTGTCAATGTAATAAACCAATGAAGCCAATTTGATAAGTCCAGGTTTAATGAACAGAGCAAAGGAACTTCTGGGTGACTCAGAGGGCTGGCAGGAGAGGAATCACAAGAGAGAGAGCATGGGACAAGTCTTGTAAGGATTCCTGGCAGGTACCCAACATGGTACCTATAGACTGGAGGGCACGCCCCTAGGCATGGCTATGCAAATCTGTGTCCACACATTCTCTTATAAGGAGACACAACGTGAATTCTCTTTTCTCTTCCATTTCTCTTTCCTTGTACTTGCCTGGCAACTTTCCTGAATAAATTCTAGTGTGGCACTGGTAGTGTGTGTCTGTTCTCATGTGCGAAACCAACAGGTATAGCAGCCAGGTCTTTAGTAGCCTGTAGGCGTGGTCTTTAGCAGCCCTGGGCAGGGGCTAACTCTTGGTGAGCTTTCTCAGGGGTTTGGAGAGGGCAGCTCCAGAAGATATCCCCAACTCTAATACTTATGCATACAACACACACACAGAGACAAAAGAGTCAAGGATGTCCATGGAATCATCATTCATAGTAGCAGAAACAGCCTAAATGTTTATGATGAATGAGAGGTTGAAGAAAATACAAACAATACCTGCCTGCCAGCAGAACTGAACCTCTGCCCTGATTCTGCCTCACCTCTTTCCCCAGGCCCAAGCCATTCCAGCGAATCTTAGGCCCTCTGCTGAGCCCTGCCCCCAACCTCAGAGGACTTCTGACTCTAAGGCACAGACCACATCAGCTAGAATGGGTGGGTGACCTGCCTGCCAGCAGAACTGCACCCTTTCCTAGATTCTGTCCCCCATGACCCTTCCCCAGGCCAATGCGGTCCCAGCTCATCCCTGGCCCTGCTGCTGGGCCCTGCCCCCCAATCCCAGAGGACTTCTACCACTGAGGCACAGACCACACAAGCCACAACTGGTGAGTGACCCCTCCCATCTCACCACCAGCACCATTGCTGGACCCTCCCCCAACTCCAGAGGAATACCACTGCTCTGGTGCAGCCCTCACCTTCAACCAGCTGGTGAGTGACCCACCTGCCAGCTGAACTGTGGCCACCCTATGGATTCTGCTCCCCAAGACTCACATTGCCACCTAACCTCTCCCATCTCATCAACCTCCCTGTGGCCAGCCCTTCCCCAAAACTCCAGCAGACCTCAGACACAGTCCACACTAATCAGAAGAACAGCCCCAGCTGCTCTACCAGAAGCCAGACTGCTCCTAGGTACCCCAGAAGAAGACTCAGGCTTTGTTGAAGGTTAGACCAGATCAAGGAACCCAAGGCCCCCAAATCTCAGTGGAGACACCCTACTGGACCTGAAGACGCACCAGTCACCAGAACCCTTGGCCACTTAAACCGAAAGAACAGAGAAGAAACAGAAACCAAGGAACAAAACACTCACCCAATAAAGACAAATACAGGAACCAACACCTAGACCTAAAATCATCCCAAACACCAGTGTAAAAACACAATCAATAACAGAAAGGGCAATATGGCATCACCAGAGCCCAGATTTCCTATGACGCAAGGCCTGGTCATTGCAATGTAGCTGACACAAGAAAATGACCTTAAAAATAATTTTATGAAGGTGATAAAAAACCTTAAAGAGGAAATAGAAAAAAACTAGAGAAACTGAGAAAAAGACAAACAGAATATTGGAGGAAATCAATAAATCTCTTAAAGAATGTCAAAAAACAAACAAATAAATTATGAAAACAAGTACAACTGTTCAAAATCTAAAAATAAAAATAGAAGCAATAAAAAAATACAAACATAAAAAATAAAATAAAATGCAATTAGAGTACACGCAGCAGATGACTGGGGAGATGGTTCATTTGGTAAAATGTTTGCCAGGGAAGCATGGGGACCTAAGTTTAGATGCCCAGCAGCCCTGTTAAAAGAAAAAAAATGGAATTTGGCAGATCATACCTATAATTCTAGCACTAAGAGGCAGAGACAGAAGGGTTCCTGAGGTTAGGTTAGGGAGTGTTTTAGTTAAGGATTCTATTGCTGACACCATGACCACAGCAAATCTTATAAAACAAACAAACAAACAAAAAAACCTCACACACATTTAACTGTGGTGGCTTGCTTACAGTTCAGAGGTTCAGTCTCTCAACATAGCGGGAACATGAGCATGCAGGCAGATGCGGTACTGAAGACAGCTGAGAGTCCTGCATCCTACAGGCAACAGGAAGTTGACTGTGATTGACACTGAGTGAAGCTTAAGCCAAACACCTCAAAGCCCTCCCCCACAGTGACCCACTTCCTCCAACAAGGCCACACCTCCTAACTAATGCCACTCCCTATGAGATTATAGGGACCAAGTACATTCAGATTACCATAAGGAGTTAGCTAGTCTAGCCAAAAGGTTTAGTGAGAAATTCTGTCTCAAAATACAAAGTGGAGAGCAATTGAGAAAGATGCTCAAACATTGACCTCTGGCCTCCACATACACATGCGCATGGGTATCCACTCACATAGATACACATGTACACAAACTTATATACACACTGGGGAGGGGAGGAAAGAGGGAGAGGTGGGGGGGAACTATACAAAAATCAATAAAAAATTAAACTAGATCTCTTGGAACAACCTTAAAATATTGTTTGAGTAAAACATCTTACAAACATACACACACATGATATGACACCATTGATAAATCAGCACATTAATATCTACGGCTGATGAATTAATTGGAAATTTGAAAACAGGCAAGCTGCACAGAAGAGATGCTCTAAGACAGCAAGAGAGGACAGAAAGGAGAGCTCTGGTTTGGGTTCTGTCATTTGCTGGAGTAGATGGCGAATTTGAAGAACTGAGTCTGGAATGTTCCTCACAGACTCATGTGTTCAAACACTGATGCCTGGTGGTGGCAGTACTGTGAGCCTTTGGGATGTGAGGCCTAACTTCAGGATGCAGGTTACTAGGGAGTTCTGCTTCTTGTCCTGCTACCGAGATGTGAGAAGGTGGAGCCTCAGTCTCCTGTGATGATGTGGTGCTGCACTGCCCTTAAAGCAGACAGCTGCAGTCTCCACAGGACCAGCTTGTCTGCCTGCCAAAGACCATTACAGCAGGGCTTCTTGACTGATGACATCACCTCTCAGAAGGAAGGACCAGGGAGGTCACTGGACCCACACCTAAGTGTCTAGCTGTGGAATAATGTTCCTGTACACTGTTTAATAAAACACTGATTGGTCAGTAGCTAGTCAGGAAGTAGAGGCAGAGCAACCAGACTAGGAGAATTCAGGGAACAGGAAAGGCTGAGAAGCAGATACCAGCCAGATACACAGGAAGCAAGATGAGAATGCTGCATTGAAAAAATGTACCAAGCTGTGTGGCTGAACATAGATAAGAATTATGGATTAATTAAAGAGTAAGAGCTAGTCAGTAATAGGCTTGAGTTACTGGTCCAGCAGTTACTATAAAATTAAGCCTTCAAGTCAATAATTTCATACATGGCTTTGGGAACTGCCAAGCAGGACAGAGAAATTTCTGACTACATCTAGCCATTCAGGAAACAGGGATAATTATATTCCAGTCTGGTTATGATTTGGCCTCAAATCATTGCATCTCTGGTCCTTTTAGGGTTACACGGACAGATCTAGCATTTCTCCCTTCAAAGGGCTCTTCAAAGAAAACTGCATGTGATGGAAGAATCGAGCAGTTGGCATGGTGATGGTCCACAAAGAGGAAATGACCAGTGGAATACAGCGCAGATGACAGTCCTGCTGCTTACTGGGGAGAAACTTTATCAGTCATGCTTTATTATTTTATTTATAAGGTAAATATGATACAAATATTTGTGTTTGGTAATTATAGCTATGAGTAGCTAGATGCTTCTTTGTGTTTGTCTGCTCCTGCTATTCATGTTTATCAATTACATGTATAATGTATATAATTATCAGCCCCATTCCCACTTTTCCTGTGGTAAAGAGATCTATGAAGTGAGTTTTCCTTCCCTGCTCCCTCTGCCTGTGGGAGTGGCTAATCATTCTGTATCTACAGAATGGCTTTTTCTAGACATCTAACACACATGTGACACATGCCATTTCCTTGCTCCATTTCCCTTAGTATAATGCCTTGCAGTTCATCCATGGTGTCCCATGTTTATGACTTAACAATGACCCACTGACTGCACAGTTTGGGTTCTGTTCATCCATGTAGCTGTGGATGAACACTAGGCTTCATCCCTCCTGTGACCACTGTCTTCGTTAGGTTTCTGTTTTAGAGAAAGCAAAGAGACACCATGTCTACTTCTACTCTTAAAAAGGGGGAGCATTTAATTGGGGGCTTAATACAGTTTAAAAGTTTAGTCCATTATTGTCATGGAGGGAAGCATGGAGGCCTATCAGCAGACATGGTGCTGGAGAAGGAGCAGAGAGTTCTACATTTGGGTCAACAGGCATAAGAAAGAAAGAAACACTGGGCCTGGCTTGAGCACTTGAGACCTCAAAGCCCACCTCAAAGTGACACACTTCCCCCAACAAGGCCACACCTAATAGTGCCCCTCTCTATGAGCCTATGGGGGCCATTTTTATTCAAACCATCGCAACCACTTTAAATTATGCTGCAATAAACACGAGTGTATAAATAACTATTTGCATCCTTATTTCCAACTCCTTGGCATCTTCATAAGTCTGCAACTGCCAAGTCATATGATACCTCCACGGTTCATGTTATAAGGATCTTCCGCTCTGCTTGCCATAGAGGCTGCCCAATTTTGCATTCTTATCAGCAAACCAAGGCTCCAATTTCTCCCCATCTTTACCAACACATATCCTACCCCTACTTTTTTAGCTTTAGTTATAGTCATTTTCATGGATATGAAGTAGTACATATCTCACTGTGACTGTTATTTCCCTAAGAAATAATCCTGAATATCAGTTCACTTATGTATAGGCCGCTTATGAATAAATGCCTACTCAAGCTTTCTCTGCTTTTAAAGCTTGCCAAAATTAAGATGTAAGGTCCTGTCTCTTGCAAGGGAGCCTGTGTCTTAACTATCATGCTGTCCTTGTCCAGAGATGTTACTCTCCTGACTTTTCTGACAGTCAGGTTTTGTTCAACTTCATCTCTCAGCAAATTTCAGTTTCAGCCACATCATTCATTCCCTCAGTCAGCAAATCTGTTGAAAGCTTTTGCTAAATTTCTGGAATTATCCAAAGTGACAGGCCAATCCAATGTTGGGCAAAGGTCCCAAATGTCACACTTCAGGAGACAAGCACAAGGCAGAAGTCAACCTGTCATCGCTGTCAGATTTTCCTGCATCCCAGCTAAAGGCACTGGAAGCTCTTCTTCTGGCTTTCAATAGGAAATCAACTCCTCCCAAACTCAGTGAGAAAGAAGAAATGGAGGGCATGTTTTAAATGGTTCCTCAAAAAACCCTGCGCCAATTTTAATTCATCTCAAAACACAGTTCTGTGAAGTTAGCCAGTGTCTGTGTGTAGCTGTCTCTCTCCAGGGTGTCTAAACAAGGCCCTTTCCTCCCTGCTGCCCTCTACTGTGTCCCCATTTACTGTTTTCTCAACACCTGCCACCCCAGTTGTAAGTGGATTCTGTCTCCTCCTGCTTTGTCAAGGCCCCAAACGCGTTTCCACATTCTATTTGCTGGGAACTTGAGTTCAGGACCCGGAGGGTGGGCGGCAGAGTCAGCTCTATCTATCGAACAGAATTTGAGCTTTGCCATTTACTCCTGCACACCTTTAACCCCAGCACTAGGGAGGTGCAGACAACAGGGATCCCACCCCCATTCAGTCAGAGGATCCAGAGGTAAGACGTCAATGGTGGCTGCTCCTTTGCTCCTCTGATCTTTCAGGTCATTACTCCAATATTTGATTCCTCGTTTTCATTAATAAGACTAATTAGAATCAAGCTTTAGCTCACTGGTAGAGCGCTTATCTAGCATGTGTGGGTTCACCTCTCAGCATACCCTTTAATTAATACTATTTCCATTAGTTGCCCTCATAATAATCATGTAAATATAAATCCCCCCTCACTCACAGAGAGAGAAAGAGGGGAGGAGAGAGAGAGATTAAAAGAAGCCCCAAATAATTAAATAAAGAGATTCTCTGTTTTGTAGATAAGGAGACTCAATGTTCTAAAGATGTCAATCTTTTAACTTTAGCAGCAGAACCAACACAACCTTAGTCAAAGCCACACCAAAGAACCTCGTGGATCCTGACAACATGACCCTCAAGTTATCAGAAAAACAAAAGCCTAGAAGAGCCAACATAGTATTGAAAGAAGAAATGGAAAGTCGGCTTTCCCCGCTATCTGGTTTACTATACTAAGAGTAGGATCATGGTCACGAGGAGTGGGAGGCAAAGTGAGACGTGGGTCGGATCAGCCAGCGGGCACTAAGTTACAGTTAGAGAGAGAAGTATGTTCTACTGGCTTTTTATAGAGAGACTATACAGATTATATGGTTCAAGAAAAGCAAAGAATCGTTTTGTTTCTCATGGCTGGATACATACTCAGCCACTGAGATGCACCCTCAGCTCTGGAAGAAAAGGATGTTAATGTTTTCCTCACAAAGAAATGATCAGTGTTTGAGGAAATAAATATATTCATATCAGTTTGAACACATAATATATACATCTATGACATTACACAACAATAATGGTTAAGGATGTTGCCAAGCTGGCAGAGTACTTGCCCCCCATGAATAAAATCCTGGGTTCCCTCCTCTGCACACAAAAATTGGGCAGGCTGGTGAACTGTAATCCCAGCTGCCAGCATTTGGAGGCAAGAGAATCAGAAGTTCAAGGTCATCCCCAGCTTCATAGCAAATTTAAGTCCTGCCTGAGTTATGTAAGAACCTGTCTTTAAAAAAATTTATGTGTCAATCAAATTTTTAAAAAATCATTATAAAGTTATAATAATCAAAACAGTATATTAATGTGAAAAGAATAGGCCAAAAAATCAATGGAATAAATTTTAAAAAATCTTAGAAACAGGACCACATAAATAAAGCCAGCTGATTGTCAGGCATGGTAGCACACACTTGGAACCCTAGCACTCAGGAGGCAGAGGTGGGGGGATTGCAAGATTGTAAGTTCAAGGCCATACTGGACTACATAGTAAGTTTCATGCCAGCCTAAGCTTTATAGTAAGACCCTATCTTTTCAAATAAAAATAAAGTAAAAGCTAAAATACTCTCTGACAAAGGAGGAAAATCAATGTGATAAAGCTATCTTTCTGGCAGAGTACTGAAAGAATGCTGAGTATCCATGAGTAAGGTGGAAATGTCTTTCTGTTTGCTGTGAAATGAATTGTTTTGGTCTATGGTGGGCACCATAGAAGTAGGCAGAGCAATCAGCATAGATAGAAGGAGGGCGGAGTCAAACAGAGACGTGATCCAGCTGCCCAAGATTTAACTTGTAAGGTAACACAGGTGAGCCAAGGGCCATGTGGCAAGATAAATTAATGGAGATGGGTTGAATTAAGATGAAAGCGTTAGCTAGCAATATGCTGAAGCCATAGGTCAAATAGCATGTAATTAATATGAGCATCTGAGTCATTTGGGGGGCGCTAAGCAGGGCAGACAGGTCCAGACTGTGGGGCTAGGTGGTCTGAGACTTAGATCTGTGAGTCTAGAACCCTGTCGGATGGGCCAGAAACTTCATGTTACACATATGTCCAAAGAGCTGAGCTATTGCACAGATCTTACAACCACCACAAAAGCAACTCAGAATAGGTTACAGATGAATTGTAAAAGGCAAAACTTAAAGAGAAAAAAAAAGCATAGAAAAATCTAGATGCCCTGAGCCTTTCCAGTGACTTGCTGGACATAACAAAACCCTCTGTGGGCTTCTCCCTTACCTTTGTCTAAATCACCTCCATCACTTGTACCAACGTGATACCATAACCAAGACAGACCAGTGGGGCACCTCCCCGGTACTGAGATGGCTTCATCCATGGTTATGTACCCAAAACTACTGTAAGGAGGACTTTCCAATCCAATCCCTAATTCTCCATGGAAATTTCACTCAACTAGGGCCACTGCGAAAGTAGACCAGGAGTCTAGGATGTCTATAGGGATCACACACATAAAGTAGAACCTAGTGGAGACAATCTGTAAGGACACAAAAGGAAAATGAGGGCTACCAACAGCACATGCGCCCCTGAATTTAACTGTTTCTGAAAGCAAACTCTAAAACTCTTTATTTACTCATGTACCACAAGAAGTAATAGCTGCACAGTTTTTGTATTTATTTGTGTATATAAGTGACTGTATGTTGTGTGTGTGTGTGTATATGTGTGTGTGTGCAGTATAGTGCAGTGTAAGTGTGGTGGGGCACGAAGGTAAGTATATTCCTGTTGCAACAAGAGGCCATTGCTCAGTATCTTCCTATGCTACTCACCATCTTGCTTTGTCGTTTTCATTCTTTTGGTTTTAGGAGTTATGTGTGTGTGAGTTTTGTGTCTTTGTTTGCTAGCTTGCTGTTTAAAATAGAGTCTCTCTGACTTGCCTACGATCCATCTGCCCCTGCCCCTCCAGTGCTAGGGTTAAAGATGCACGCTGAAATATCTGACTTCCTCTGTGGGTGCTACGGTTCCAGATGCAGGCAGGCACTCACCCACTGAACCATCTCCCCTGCCCACTGTGCACTGGTTTTTAATTAAACCAATTTGAACTGCAATTTCTGCCAAAGGAACTCTAATAAGGTGGTGAATGAATAGGAGCTCAGGTCATGGAAAGTGAGCATGGCGGTTGTGACCAAGGAACCCACAAAAGTTTGAAATGGTTGGGTTTAGAACGGGAATAAGGAAAACTAGGAAAAAGGTAAGAAAGCCAGATCTCGGGGCCTTCATATGGTTAACAAGGTTGAGAACGAGGCTCTAAGGGTTCCCTTCTGAAGTTACTACAGTTCAGCAAAATTAATGAGGCTCTGTGGAATGTGAGAAGCTCTAGCAGAGGACAGTGACTCACTCACCTCAGAGTTCCTACCCAGCAGCAACATTATGTAATCATGACGTCCCAGCCTGATGCTTCCCCGTCCTTGTTTGCTTTTGATATTTGTCTTAACTGGTATTGTTGTGTGTTGGGGCGGGGGGTTGTTTGTTTTATTTTTAGAAATTCTTTACCCCAAGACTTTCCTGTATCCTCAGAAAGCAAGGCGTGAAACTGAAGGAAACTCAAGATATCGCAGTCCTCTGGGCACCCTAGCAGCTCCAGAGCATGTCTTCCAGAAGCTGCAACATTCCCCACAACAGTGGTTCAAAGGGAAGGCACTTCTTTCTCTCAGACACTTCCTCCTCTCCACAGTGAAGCTGAGACTCCGAGGCTACGCTGGAGGGTGCGGTTCTCATCTATTGAAACCATGAAGCCCTGAAATCTAACCTCCCATGGGATCCTCAATCCAGAAAGTATCAGGTAAGAATGAGCCTGAAGGAAGGATACAGTCAACCACAGGAACAGAGATGATGGGGGAAATCAAAGTGCTTGTCAGTCTCCGATGGAATCCTTCAGTGCTAGCTTCAGAACAGACAGAAAAGGAGCATCCTCCCCATGGTCAGAGCCTAAGATCCCATCAAAACCCATACAGATTACAGTGTGATAAAGCCCAGATGCAAATATAACAGATAGAATTGGTCCTGCTCCACTCCTCCCTCCCTGGTGGTCCTTAGCATCAGTCCTTGGCAACACAATGATATTTACACATTTGGAATAAAATGTCAGCATCTTGTTAGCACCGACTGTAAGGCAACTGTGGATGACAGCAGGGATGGAGCCCTATCACCAAACAACCCAGTTTCCAACACAGACTGGAGTGCCATCTTGTGGTTACATGTAAGGAGGAGGTGGCCCAGGAACAGAAGCAAGCACTGCTGTCTACAATTGAGCTGTGCCTCAGAAATTCCCATGGCAGCTACCTAGCCCAGAGTCCCAGCAGCTCTCCTTGCTTGAGCTCAGCTATGTGAAACCAAGGACAACTCAGAAAATCTCCTTTCCATGTGTTCAGCAAAGCTGGAGACATGATCTGTTGATTCTGTCCCAGATTTAACATTGTTTTTTATTCTTTAAAAATTTCATATAATAGGGGGCTAGGGTTAGGAGCACTGACTGGCTGCTCTCCCAGAGGACCCGGTTCACTTTCCAGCACCCACACGGCAGCTTACAACTGTATGTAACTCCTATTTCAGAGATCTGACACCTTCATTCCACTGCATATAAACAAAGCTAGATAAATTTTTTAAAAATTTCATATATCTTGATATTATCTTCTCCTTAGCTACCACCATTCAGACTCCACATTGAGTACCTCATAGTGTGTCCCCCTCTCAATTACATGTGTTGTTCTTGACACCCTGAGGACAAACAGTGGTGGCCACATGTGCATGGATGTGTGGCCATCCACTGGGACCCAGACTCTTTATCCCAAAATCAAAGTTTATCAGTCAAACTCTACCAATGCCTGGACTCCACCCTCTAACAGTATAGCTTTCCTAGAGTAACAGAAGGTGCATAGTGAACAGAAATATGAGGTGGAGAGCAGGTACTATCACTTGGCCAGCACAGATCTGGGAATCACCTATGACCTTGAGGCACTAGCATTAGGGGCATGATTAAAAGGCAGCTAAATATCTGGATGCATGTATGTAGCCACCCCTTCTTCTCTCTCGTGCTCTTGGATAGAGGACTTAACCTGCTGAGTGAAGCCTCGTGGACCAGTCCAGCCTTTCTAGGAACTACATGACTATTTAGTCTCTTTTATCAGTGAGTGTTCCTGTTTTAATTAATATTATTCCTTCTTTATCAGTTGCCAGTAATTATTACTAACAATAATAAATATGTATCTGTGGTGTAGATTTGGGGTAATTATCTTTCCCATCCTGTGCATGTCATTTTATGGCACTATGTACTCTCCTCATGCATTTCAGGACAAGCTTTTACAAAATGTCTTAAGACCAAAAATCATTCCCCTTTGAAATTCAGGCTCAACTCTGCTCCAGGTTCAAGTCTATTCTTCCTGTCTCAGCTAGAGTAAGCAGCAGAGGAAAGATAGGTATTTACCTCTTGGTTGTTACCTATAGGTTCTCCATAGGTGAGGTTCTCCAGACTCACTCCTACCAAAGCTCTGCATCAGCACTGCTATTTGATGTTACTGCTCTTCCACAACTTAGTGTGACACCAGGATCTCAGTTCTTTCAGAGCCTGAATATACAAGCTATGCCTCAATGTGGGAGAGCCTCAGCAACTGCCACTAAGAATAGCCGGGCACAGGTGGTATACATCTTTGGTCCCAGCACTTGGGAGGCAGAGGCAGGTGGATCTCTGTAAGTTCCAGACCAGCCTTGTCTATAGAGTGAGTTTTAGGACAGCCAGGAGGAGGAGGAGGAGGAGGAGGAGAAGAAGAAGAAGAAGAAGAAGAAGAAGAAAATGGGCTGATGATGCTGGTGTACAAAATGACACATCTCTTTAATCCCAACACTTGGGAGGCAGAAGCATGTGGATCCCTGTGAACTTGAGACCAGCCTGGTCTACATTTTGAGTTCCAAAACAGCTAGAACTATATAGAAAGACCCTTTCTTTCCTCTCTCCCTCCCTCTTTTTCCAAGAGCAAATGTTTAGAAGTTTCTTCCAAGATGAGATTCCACCTAAGTGGAGGGAAGATCTTATGACACAGCCAGCACCTAAATGGAGGTGAAACATTCATCCTGCAGGGAAGCCTGTCCCTCCAGAAGTAAACAACTGAGAAGCTTCAGGAAGTCCCTGAAACTCACCAGATTCACTATGCTCCTCCCTTCCTATGCATATATACATAAGCAGCAGGACTGCAAAGAGACACTTTCAGACAAACTGAGCTTTCTAGAAGAGCCCAGCCACCTGAGCTGGCTGAAAGAACTTTCATGAACTGTACTAACTCTGTGGTGGGTTCTGGTGATGCAGCTGTCTTTGAGTAATTTCTGTTCCTGTAAATAATTTCTCACCAATATTCCTATAAATAACCCCAAACAAACGCATTGGTTCATAAATCTGTACATTGCTACTAATCTTACTTTGATCTGTTTTTAGTTCCCTGTCTGGGTGAGCAAAAATTTATTTGTGTCAAATAATTTATGTGAGCAAGTTTTATTAATGCTATAGTATAAAGCAACATAAAAAACTAGTTTGCAACAGAACTCAGGGCCACAGTTGTATCTGAAAGGAGGGGCTCTGGGGTATGAGAGATCATTTTAGATGCCGAACTTGCACAGTGGAATTTGTGAGACAGCCATGAACATTTACTACATCCATATAACTATACCCTAACATGTATATTTTACTCTGCAAACCCAAACCACTTAAAATTTATAAAAGTACAAGATCTGAGACTGGTAAGAGAGCTATAAAGAGGAGCAAAGGGAAGTTCTTTCCTGGGTAAACATTAGGCACAAACCACACCAAACACTGTTTTCACAGAGATCTTTTATTAAGAGGGGAAGAAAAGTTAAAGTGGCCTCTGTCTGACTCAGGCAAAGAAACAGCAGCAAATGACGTGCAGGTGTGATTTTTTTAAGGGGCAGAAAAGGGGAGATTTGTGTTCGAATGAGCTAGGACGCTTGTGGTAAAGGAGACAGAGGACCAGGGAAAGGGGTAGGGGACAAGAGAGAGGGGGCAGGGGTATTTGTCCCAGAGGGAAAAAGGAAACAGACATGGAACACAGGCAAATGGCAGTCTATAAAGGTAAAGGGGCAACTCCATGTTAGGATGAGGTGTTTAGTTTTAATTGGGCATGTTAATTAGGTGAACCAAAGTGAGGCTTCTGATTCCTGGACCTCAATACTTTGATCCCTGGACCTTGGTAGTCAGCCTCAGGAGGAGGAAATGACCAAATAAGAGACTAGATCTTGATGGCTAGATTTAGGAATGTAACATAAGCAAGAAAGAGGGAATGGGGGAAGGACAAGGCCTGCCAGAGCCATGCTCACAACTAGCCAGAGTCCCTTCATTTTACAAAGTGTGTTGTTGGGAAGCCACATATCTGTGAATACACAGCTAACAAAGCCTCCCCATTAGGGGCTGGGGAGATGGCTCAGGGAGCCAAGGGCTTGCTGAACAAACATGAGGACTTGAGGTCGCACCCCTAACATTGAAAATCAAAAAGTCAGGTATGGCAGCTCATGTATGGAATACCAGCACTGGGGTTTCCCCATGGCTAGCTGGCCAGTCTAGCCAATCAGTGAGCTCCGACTTCAGTGACCGATCCCGTCTCAAAAGTAAAAACAAAATAAAAGCTAGAGAAGGATACATCCACCTAACATGGATTTCTGACCTATACAGGCACGTATCTGCTTACTCATGTGCACACACCACACATGCACACACCACACACATACACACCATACCCCCCACACACATACCACATGCACACCACACACACACACACACATACACACACATACACCACATGCACACCACACACACACACACACACATACACACACACACACCACATGCACACCACACACATTCACATACTGAAAAATTCATCCTTGTTAGAAGTCAGAATTTGAAGAGCAAACACAAAGCGCTGTTTTAGGACAGACCAGGAAGCCGCAGGTGGAAAACAAGGAAGGCAGCCACCTGCAGGATAGACAGCAAGCTCCAGACCAGCCCGGAAAACCTGCCTGCTCCCCCTCAGACTGGTTGTCTTGGTTACCCCTCTGTGCTTTCTCTTGTGATTCTTGTAAATATTTGATTTGAACTAATTCCACAGCAGGTTTTATCAAGTCCTGGTCCCACTGAGTGCATTCAGTCATTCTGGGATAATCTTAATGCTGTCTTCATTAAGCCCTGGGTTCAACAGAACTAAAAGCTACAATCACAGAAGGCTAGTGGGTACTCAGCTGCATTAATCCACTTCATCTTCCTTCACCCCCAGAATAGTTATTAGCACTGAGTTCCACATTTACAGTGGAACACTGAGGAGTGATGGAGTTAAAAATGCACTCAAAGTCACTGATCAGAAAACAAGAAGCAAAAGTGAAATCCAGGCCCTGGCACCTGAGGGTGACTACAAAGCCCCAACATGGCTGCTGACCAATCACTAGAAATTCAAGACCTGAAACTGGAACCTCTGGGTAGAGGTTGTGACCAGTGAGGAACCAGGAAGCTGAACAGCTGATAAAAACCTCTTTACTAGCGGCTGGGAGATGCTGTGGGGAAATGGAGGACCTTTGTGCTGATCATCAGCATCCACATAAAAAGACAACCACTGTAGCACACAGAGGTGATCCCAGCACTGGGACCACTCATTCTGTCCTATTTTACATTCATCAATAAAATAGGCTATGATAGTCTTCCTCTTACATTAATTTGACAGTGTTTTCTCATAACTTTCTGTGTCAATTGCTTTTTTTTATTTTCTGTGCCTCTCTTTCTCTCTCTCTCTCTCTCTCTCTCTCTCTCTCTCTCTCTCTCTCTCTCTTTCTCTCCTCTCTCTGTGTGTGTGTGTGTGTGTGTGTGTGTGTGTGTGTGTGTGTGTGTAAACTAAAGTCCCTCCACCTTGAGGTCCGAAGCTATTTTGAGAGCTGAGAAGTTTCTAAACCCCCAAGACCAGGACTTGATAAAAACTGCTGTGGAATTAGTTCAAATCAAATATTTACAAGAATCACAAGAGAAAACCAAGTGCCAAGTGCCCAAGGTCCTGGGTAATCAGAGGGCATTCCAGCCCAACTGAGAAGCATCTTCTCCCCATCCTAAGACAACCAATCAGCCAGCAGCTGCCCACCTGCCAGCAATATTAAGCAAACTTTCTCTGGGCCCCTCATTCCCAAGCCTGATAACAGCATTTCTATGATCTTTGTTTGATCTTTGCTTTAAAAAGTCTTGCTTTCCGGTAGGGGTTCTAGCTTTCTCCCCATTAGCACTGCTGTGTGGCATGAGATGAGCTCAGTTGTACAGCTGTAATAAACTTTGCTTTGCATTTGCATTCGGAGAGTCGGTGTGGTTCTGGGGATCTTTCAGGGAGTCACTGAGACTGGGCAGAACAAGTGTGTGTGCTTGCTTGTGCAGGCAAGCACGCCTATGCAGGCACATATATGTGGGGATACATATGCACGTGTCATAGGTCTGGAGCCATTCACTTTGTTTTTAGAGAAAGGGTTTCTCAGGGGCCTGTTGCTCACTAAGTGGGCAAGCTTGGGTGGCCAGTGAGTCCCAGGGATTCACCTTTCTGCCTCGTCAATGCTGAGCTCACAAGCATCTACCACCACACCCAGCTTCTTTCCATGGGTTCTAGGATCAAACACCAGTCCTCAGGATTGTTCAATAAATGTTTTACTAATGGAACTACCTCCTAGACCTTATTGCTGTGGATGTTTCTTCTTCTTAACTTTAGAACTATAAATTCCTATATTAAACATATATTTTATTGGGCAGGGGAAGCTCTATCATGAGTTAGATAGCCAAAAGCTATTCTGACACATTTTTCAACTCTACTTCAAAACACAGAAAGCTGTAAGCTAAAAGCCACCATACATTTCAAAAGTGGAAATGGATGGAGAGATGACTCAGCAGTTAAGAGCACTTCCTGCTCTTGCAGAGGACCCATCACCCATGCCAATCATCTCACAGCTACCTGGACATTCAGCTCCAGAGGATCCAACACCCGATTCTGCACCTGCTTTCATGTGCACAATGCACTTACCCCATAGACAACTCACACGCCATTTTTTTATTCTCAAACCTCAAATGTAGAGTTTATGTAACATGTAACTTTTAGTCTAGAAAGTCAAATGTAATGTCTGTTCACACATTCTTTAAAAATGTATAGAGGGGAAACCTGGGGAGAATCTGGAGAAGGGCTGAGTTCTCAGACCTGCTCAGGAGGCTACCTCTGCTCCTACAGTTTCATCTGGCTTTATGATTACCTCATAATACAGAAATTGACCATCTATCAATGTTGCCCAAGCAACAATTTTAGAATCATAGATCAAGACAGGATTCTGAGCAACAAAGCTCCAGGAGACTTCTGGGACATTAACATTGACCGATGGCTGAGATACTGCTCTCCTGGGCTAGAGGGGAACACAGGATTGATGACAGCAGGATGCAAAAGACAATATTACAGGAGGAGCAGAACTGATGAGACCATAGATAATGCAGAATAAATTCCACAGAAAAACAGCATCAGAGGCCAAAGCAGAGGAATCAGGGCTGAGCGGGCACACGCACATACACAACACCCACACTGGGGCTGCTTATGGAACCCTGAGAACAACTTGTGAGACTCTGTTCTCCCTTCCATTATTTAGGTCCCTGGGATTAAACTCAGTTCATAAGGCTCAGGAGCAAATGCCTTCACTCACTGAGTCATCTCACTGGCCCGATGCTAACACAAGGGAATTGAGCATCCTGAATTCTGGTACCCATGTTGAGGGTGAGGGTGGAGGTCTGGATCCAGTGCTTGAAGATACTGAGGAATGGCTTCTGTTGTGGACTAATATTTTGCTAGGCAAGGATGTGTTACATTTCTTTATGATGCAGAATATTTCTTTAACGGTGCAAAAGGTGTGTTACTTTTGTTTATGCTGCATTTGCTCAACAATGTAAAAGATGTGTGTTTAATTATGTAAAGATGTGTTTCTTTGTTTCATCTTGCTTGCCTAAGGCACCTGATTGGTCTAATAAAGAGCAGAATGGCCAATAGCTAGGCAAGGAGAGGGACAGGCAGGGCTTCCAGGCAGAGAGAATAAGTAGGAGAAATCTATCCTCAAAAGAGAAGAGAATGGAGAACAAGAATGAGGAGAGAATGAGAGGCACATCCAGGGCCAGAAGGCAGCCAGGTGCCAGCCAGACCAACATAGAGACACAGGGAAAGGAAGATACACACAAGTGAGAAAAGGTAAAAAAGGCCCAGGGCAATAGGTCGATGATGAGGAACAGATTCATTTAAAAGAGTTAGCCAGAAATGAGCATAAGCTAAGCTAAGCATTCAAAACTTACATCTCTGTGTTATGATTTGAGAGCTGGTTGGTGGGCCTATCAGAAAAGCCTGGTAAGATTTCAGTTCATACAACAATAAATGTATAAAGTTATCCATAAGTATATGTGAAAGTGTCATGTAAACTGACACAAAACTCAAATCAAGGCATTTGGGACTGAGATGTGCTACTCTATCCACAATCCTGACTCATAGAAAGCATCAGAATACCAGGTACATGGTAGCTTAGCTTTGTCTCTATTCTGCCTCTTCTTACCTTTGCTAATCAGATCTGCTAGACACTGTCAGGAGCCATAGCAGAAGGAAAAGGAAAGGGAGGCAGTGAGGGCAGAGACATTGACTGTACACATGCACCTCCCGTCACTCCTGGAAGCCAGGGAAGCCACTCCCCCATCTCTGCCCCAGGACAGCAGTGAAGCAATGGTCATAAGGAGCCAGTATTTTTCCCCAGAATATTTCAGAGGGCTCTACAGTGTTGGAACAAATTCCAATTCCAGCAAAGCCAATATGAGTGGTTTTGCCTCCATGCATGCTCATGCACCAGACCTCTTGTAACTGTAGTCACAGATGGTTGTAGGCTGTCATTTTGGTTACTGGAATCAAACCTAGGGCCCTTTAAGAGAAATAAGTACCCTTGACTGACGAGCTAGCTATTTTTCCAACCCACCACCCAGTTCATCTCTTTTCCTTTTCCATCTCCTATGACAGGGCCAAGTATTTGACTTCCAAGACTCTCTTACAGCTAGGCATAGTCATGTGGCATAATACAGACAGTAGAAGAATGTTGAGCAGATAGTCTAAGACATGCCTTTATCTCAGTGATTAAAAAGCATACAAATAGGTAGCCTTGATATAGATAATATTGCAGGGATAGAGTCACCTTGTGATCATACAGACAAGAGAATAACACACCAACTTTGATGTGGCTGAGGCACCAAACCACACCAGTGACAATTAAAAGATGAATGAGTCTCACCCTCTTTTTCCTTCTTGTTCAAGTCTGCAGCAAGTCAAAAACAAATATGCATTCTAAGAGGTGGGGGTGTTTTTTTAAAATCATTTTTAAGAAACAATGTATTACATTTCAAACCCTAAGTTCATCTGGTCCCTTTAGTGATATTTGTGTAGACTTGTTTGAAATATGTGCAGACCACCAGTTTTCTGATCTTAAATGGCTCAAAATGCAAACTATTTCATGAAGATATCTTCAAAGAAAGTTGGGAGATACTGCCTGTGACCACAAACAATACCCTAAATTGAGGTTTATTTTAGCTTAAATTGGTTTCACAGTCAGTCCAACCTTCTCCATCAGTCCAACCAAAGGCCCTGGTGTACTCACTCACCTATTAAATAGACCTGATTTTCTCTATGTTAGCTTCTTCCCCAGGTCAACTTTTAAGTGTATAATGGGTTAAATAGGTACTTTAAACTCGCTCTGTCTTTACTGCATTGGGTGCGTCTTTAGCATCTTCTGATGTAAAGGGTCTCCCACTGGAACAGATAGGACATCCTTTTCCATCCCAGAGATTGGGCTGGACCCTATGACTTGTCTTGACCAGTAGAATCGAACCTATGTGATACTGTGCAGGCTCCCAAGAGAGGCCTGGTGAGCACAAGTTAGTTTTTGTTCACCCTAGTATACATCTGCCATTCACAATGAGAAGATCATGACCCAGGTACCATGAGACACACAAAATAGAATAAAACTCAAACCTAAGTTTTGATTATAATTCTGTTCCAGCCTTTCTGTTATGGACTTCAAAATAACACAGACCATTTACAAGACATCATTGTGTGCCCAAGCCACAATGCACAACTCCTAAGTTGTCCCCTACCCAGAAAACATCAGCATCTAGAAACCTGATTCTGGAATTATTATTTCATCTCTCAGTCAAAGGGATATCAAGGCTGGAATGTAATTCAGTGCTGGAGAGTTTGGTTAGCACAGTGAGGCTCCGGGTATAATCCACGGAACACACATACACACCAATAACACAGTGGAGTGTGGTATTCATTCATACATTAATTCAATCAACATGCACTGACCATATTCTGCCCAGCAAACACTTTACTAGGCACAGAGAACAGAGCAAGGCAGGCTTGTCCCCACCTTCATGGAGCTGATGGTTTAGTGTGTGTGTGTGTGTGTGTGTGTGTGTGTGTGTGTGTGTGTGTGTGTGTGTGTGTGTGTGTGTGTGTGTGTGTGTGTGTGTAAGTGAAGGAGAAACACTAACTATACGAACAAACACAATAAATATAAAAACTGTGTCTATGCTCTGCAGAAAAAAACAAACAGCAAAAATTCATGAGAGGATAAGGAAGTCCCACTAGGTTTGGCCATGAACCATTCCCTTCCAGCCACAGGACAAAGCCATGAGACCATCCAGGAGAAAAGTATTTAAGCAGAGCAGTCAGTGCAAGGGTTAAGGAACCAAGATCTTTGGGACAAGGAATAAGAGGGAAAAAAGGAAGGAAGGGTGGAGCTGAAAGAGGGGGCAGTCGAATCAGGCCTGCTGGGAATGTGCAAGAGCTTTCACAGTTGAAAACGCTGGCTTCCAGGCCTTGGGAACGCACACATTGGAAGTGCATGTGTGTTGCAGACTTGTTCTATGTCTATATACACTTCTCATCACATGAGATGAGATGACTGTCAGTGAAGCACTTCCCTTGCAAGCTTTGAGGACCTGAGACTGGATCCCTAAAACCCATTACGAGGCCAGATGTGGGGGTGAGGATATGTCACCCCAGTGGTGGTGAGATAGGAAGCACAGAAAAGCAGATCTCTGGGAGCTTGAAGGCCAGCATGAAGACCATGAAGTTCCAGACCTATAAGAGAGAGGGAGCATCTTAAACAAAAAGATGGAGAATGTCTGAGGGGTGAAATTGAGGGTGTTCTCTGACCTCCACATACTCCATGCACACACACACTTGCACCCAAACATATGACTAAAAAGTAAATGAGTAAATAAACACAAGTTGCCTATTAATATCAAGCATAATCAGTGTTTCTAAAAACCAAGGCATTACATTATAAATTGACAGCCATGTGGGAGGAGGGTGTGTATTTAAATCTCTAACCTTCCTTTCTTAGTTCAAGATGAAGTAAATTCATGATTGTATGTGAAGCACATGGAGACCGTGTAAACAGCACATTAAACTCAATCACCCTCTTAAGGGCCTGCTTTTTATTCTACCTGGGAGGTTGAAAAATACAACTTTTAATTTCTAAAATGGTATCTCACACAATCATCACAATTATCATCCTATTCAACTCCAGAGGTAATTTAAATCATGGGTCAGTTCTCCAACCAACAATCTATTTGTAATATGCAATTTGGGCTTAGATTGCAAAGATAAATATTATCCTCCAAACAAATTCAAGTTAAAAGTAATTCACAAATAATGGTGTGAAAAGAACATAAACAGTGTGCAGACAATATGGTTCAAAAAAAGAAAATGCTTTGAAGAAATGAGAATCAATAATAGTTCTAAAAGATGGCAAATTGAATGGCAAAGAGGTTCAGCAGTTAGAGAGCGCTTGCTGGTTTGGTCCCCAGATCTGATACTCCCTTCTAGTCACTAAGGACTCTGCATGCACTTGACACATAAATAAAAAATATTTAAATTTAAACAAATGATTGCAAGACATAAACATCTAGAAATCATATACATGGCCCGAAACATATGTAGGCATATCTGTGTGTGTTTCCAGGATGCATGTGGTGGGAGAGGAGTCAGGGAACAATGTAACCAAAACATTTGAGCTTTTATATGAAAGAACTCAGACACTTAGACACAAAAATAATGATCTATATTGATATGCACCTCCCCAAAACACCTTTGTCTATGAATGCTATAACATTTCACAGATGTTAGTGCAAAGTACATAACATGGATTATTTTTCTGTGTCTTATAAATGTGGGTGACACAGTAGTACACACTTTTAATCTCAGCATTCAAGAGGTAGAGACAAGTGGATCTGTGAGTTCAAGGCCAGCTTGGTCTGCATAACATATTCCAGACCAACCAGGGTATAGTGAGACCCTATCTGAAATATGTTTCATATATATATATATATATATATATATATATATATATATATATATCACAAACACACAGAGAGAAACTGAAGTGTGGAAGGAAATAGTGATTTTTCCATGATGAAGAAGTCAGTGCGAGGTTGTCACATCCTAAGATCTGACTGTGTCCATGCTCTGCTGACACCCTTTCCCTGGTTTCTGCTTTTCAAATGGAATCAAGTTTTTGCAGGGGTTTCACAGTCTGCCTGCTGAGTTTATCTCAAGCCCCTCATTCACTCCTAGTATAGATGAAACCTAGATTGTAGGATGCCCATCTCTGTCAGAATAGGGCATCTTATCAAGCTAGTTTAGAGGGGGTGCACTCCCAAGCTGATTTTTTTTTCATTAGAGAAGATGAAATGCTCTTCAAGAAGAGAGAAAATGCATGTTTTCAAATCTGTACTTTTTTAAAAATTGTATTATTTATTGTTATTAGGAAGTAGGGCATATGCACGCCATGGTGCACATGTGGCGGCCAGAGGAGAGCTCTGTGGGGCTGGGTCTCTTCTCTTAACTTTCCATGAGTACAGGAGATCAAATTGAGACCACTAGACTTATAGAGCAAATACTTTTATCTCACCTGCTGGCCCTTGTGTGTATTTTCCCAAAACTGAGACAGATAATATAGGATGAAAGAAAACAGATCATTCTTTTTAGCATGCAAATATCCATGCAAAAACTTCCAAATAAAATATCAGTAACATAGAATCCACCAGTACCTACACACTGTGGCCATGGTGAGTTTCCCTCAATGATACTCAAAGCACACTGTTGATACTGTGAACATGAAATGTCTCTTACAGGCTTCTGGCCTTGGTGTTTGAGTGACAGCTGGTAGAATCTGGGGAAATGGCTGATCCTGAGATCCTGACAGGTTGATCCCTTGATGGATTCATAAAATGACAGCAGTACAGGAAAGTGGAGAGAAGCATGACATAGAGCCAAATGGGAGAAAGAAGGTCACGGGTGTGATAGGAGGATGCCTCTTGACTATCACCTCTCTGCTTCCTGTGCACCATGAGATAGCAGCAAGGTACCACCACATTCAGTATTAGCACTAGAACTACCTGACAGGCTGAAACCATGAGCCAAATCCAGCTTTTCCTCCTTCACATGCCTTCTTTCAATCTCAGCACCCAAAGTTTAAACCAAAGATGCTCACTCTGCTCCTATAGCTCACCATAGAGAAATTTAAAGAGAAAAGTATCACTGACACAGATAACAAAGAGATGTTCTACACCATTTTTATTTTCAAAGCAGAGATTCTTTCTAAAAGTAAATACTTCCTTTCCATAATATAATATTTCATATTGTGTACTAGAAAGGCATGATGTTAATGATTAAATATCACAAACTTCCTTCAATGTCCAAAGCAAACCAAGGCTATCTACTGTGACTCATCCACTTAGATTCTTACACACCTCCTACCATATCCACCATTTTCCTGCCTCCTTTCTTCTACCCCAGGTCTCCATCAGCAAGCACCACCCCCAACCTTCTGCTTTTCCAAAATAAGACATTGGTCAGAAAGTCAAACGTCAAAGGCAAAGAACCTGGAGTCAAGCAGTCAGCTGCCTCCCTGTCTTCCTGCGGTCAGCTGTGGTGACAGGTCTCTAAAAGCACAGCTCTCGGGAGATACCCTGTGCAGTGATGGAGTTGTGAGAGCTGGTGTTTAGGAAGGTCATGACCCCCACCACTCCTGCAGTGTTTGTACCCCTGCTAGCTTCAGCATCTCCAGGTGGGACCCTTAGCCCTGCCACACTGTTGAAAACTTCCCCTCAACAACATTGAAAACTTCCCTCCATCAAAACTGTTCTGTTTCCTGCCCTGACTCTAACCAAAGCATCTGCTGTTCCCACTACTATTTCATATAGGCCAGCAAGATGTGGCTGATGAAGTAAGGCAAGAAAGAAATCAACAAAGACTGTTTCACCATGTTAAAGGAAAACAGACCAGGATAAGTGAAACATGCAGAAAGGGCCAGGGTGACCACAGACAAAAGAGCAACTACTCTTCTGCTGTTGCCATGACACACCTAAGGAAGAAAGACATGGGTCAAGGTACAGTCCATCTTGGTACAAAAGTCAAGACAGCACAGTCATCTTGGCACAAAACCTTGGGGCAGCTGGTCACATCACATACACAATCAGGAAGCAGTGGGCACATGGGGTCCTCAGCGCCTTATCCATTATGGAGTCCAGGATCCTTTCCATGGGAAGGCACTGGTAATGGGCTTCCATCCCACCTCAATTAGCACTTAGATAAGCCCCAAGCTTCCCCAGTAGCCCATCTCCCAGGGGATTCTAGATTCTGCCAAGCAGACAATTAACTTTGGTGTTAACCTTCACAAGGAGGAAAACACAGGACAAATGAGGACAGATAATGAGCAGGATGAGCTGCCAAGCGAGAGATCGCTCAGAGGAATATGGCACTGAGGACAGGAAGAGTCTCGTCAGATTCTTGCCCTTTTGGCCTCAGGAGACTAGGATGACTGCCAAAGGCAAGACTAGACTCTCTTGAGTTGAGGGACAAGAGGAGAGTCCTCACAAGCAGATGAGATTTGCATACCTAAAATCTTCAAGTTTTCAGAATTAACTTTAAAAACGTACAAATAAGAGTGAAAAACAACTGTCTAAAAGTATAAATTTAATGTGCCCAAACTCAGAGCTTCCTTTCTTATCAGAGCCCTCACTACTGCCCAGGACCAGTCAAATCTGGCCTGCTGTCTAATCTGTAAATAAAGTTTTATTGAAGCACAGCTATGTCCATTTGTTTAACAATGGTCTGTGACTGTTTTACACCAGCAGAGCTGTTGAAATAGAAGCTGTATCTTCACTGTCACCCTGACTGTGGAGGAAGTATGTGTGGTGTGTTTGTGTTTGCTTTCTGGTTAATAGAGTCCATTTACATATTCAGCACTGAAGAAAAACAGATAATGGATAGATGACTGATTTATTTATTGATTGGTGGCTGATTTATTGACTAATTGGTGGCAAATATGCAGATAGATAATAAATGATAGATGATGAGTGGATAAATAGAAAGATAAAAGATAAATAGGTAGATAGATGATAGACAGACAGATAGATACATGGATGAGTAGGTAGGTAATAGACTGATAAATGGTAGAGAACGAAATATGACAGAGACATACATTCTGAACCTTTATAAAAGTGTTACAAAGTACTACCATTTATAAACAATGTTTAGTAGATTTTTTAAAATTACCTTTAAATTAGTTAGTATAGAACAACAGTAAGAACTTCACATCAGGTTACTAGGTAAAAATCAGAAAATATGTACAAAACCTGGATTTGAAGATCAGCAGTAGAGAATGTGAGCTGTCTGAAAGTACACGGGAATCCTGGAGAGGGCTTTGGACCCGAGGTGTTGTAAATCAAGGGATGGGCTTGGCATCTTAAGAAGTCAAAAGACACCAGCTGATCCAGTGACATAAATAATACAAGACCTGAATCAGCTTTCCTAGCAGAGCATGTTCCATACACACTGGGAATAATGACAACCAGGCACAGTGTTGTGGCAGATTTATAGTCAGACAGAGACAAGAAAGTCATGCCAAGCAGAATCCAAAACTGGGACGATGGATATGATGGGAAGAGGACAAGAGGATTCTGGTACCCAAGGAAGTGTGCTGAGCATCTGGCAGCCTGATTCAGAAGTGAGAGGTGGAGCAGAATCCCCTGGGTCAGAGTTAGAATGGATAGCCAAAAGTTCGATGTGGAGAGAGATGAAAGTCATATAGATAGATAGATAGATAGATAGATAGATAGATAGATAGATAGATGGATGGATGGATAGATAGATAGATAGATAGATAGATGGATGGATGGATGGATGGATGGATGGATGGATAGATGGATGGATGGATGGATAGATGGATGGATGGATGGATGGATAGATAGATGGATGGATGGATAGATAGATGGCATAAAAGTAGAGGTGGAATATTTAGGGAAGGGGGATATTTGTAGGAATTGAGAAAAGGAAGAGGTACTAGAGGGTGGGTGAATAAAGTCTACATAAACTTAAAGGAAAATATTTTATAACCATCACAACAAATAGTGAATATACACTGGAGTAGTTTGAATGTAATTGCCCCCATAATCTCATAAAAAAAAAGTAGCGCTATTAGGAGATGTTGTAGTGGTTATGACCTTGTTGAAGGTTGAGGTTCCCCATGCTCAGAATACTACTCAGTGTCTCAGTCAACTTCCTGTTGCCTGCAACTCCAGCAGCATGTCTGCCTGTACATTAGCATGTTCCTGGTCATGATGACAACAGACTAAGCCTCTGAAACTGTGAGTGAGCCCCTCAATTGAATGTTTTCTTTTATAAGAATTGCTGTGGTTATAAAGTTTGTTCACAGCAAGAAAAACCTAACCAAGCAGAAGTTGGTACCGTGGACTAGAGTATTGCTGTGATAGGCCTGACCATGTGGTTGTTTGGAATAATATGGACTCTGGTACTTTGGGTTTGGAAAGCAGTAGAATGCTTTAAGCACTGCTCAATGCCCCATCCTAGTAGGACAGAAGACAGGGATGCTACTAGATTTTGAACTATAAGGGTCTCACTCAAGGGGTTTTAGGAGTGAAAAATTTTAGGATATAGTCTAGAGATCATTCTTGTGAAATTGGGTGAAGAAAGTAGCTGCCTTTTGCCCTTGTCTGAAAAATCTACCTGAGGCCAAAGTGAAGAGTTTTGGATTAATTCCATTGGCAGAAGAAATCTCAAAACAGCCTATTATAGACTCTGTCATATAAATATTAGTTTTAACTCGAATGAAGATTTATAATGAAAAGAGGAACAAGTTGAGCAAAATAAGTTACAAAAAGTAAATTTTGAAAAGAAAAAGAGCACCAGGAAGTGGCAGAGGTCTAAATCCTGTGTTCCAGGAGATAAATGGAATAAAGGGAGTGGTAACCTCAAAGCAAGATCCCACCCTGCTAAATATCCACCTTGTGGAAAGAAACTAAAGAAAAGCTTAGGGACTGGAGAGATGGCTCAGCGGTTAAGAGCACCGTCTGCTCTTCCAGAGGACCTGGGTTCGATTCCCAGCACCCACATGGCAGCTCACAACTGTCTGTAGTTCCAGTTCCAGGCAAATAAATAAATAAATAAAGTTTAAAAAAAAAAAAAAAGAAAGAAAGAAAAAAGAAAAGCTTAGAGCCGGGTGTGGTGGAGCACACCTTTAATCCCAGCACTGGGAAGGCAGAGGCTGGCAGATCTCTAAGGCTGAGGCAGGCTGGTCCGCAAAGCTAGTTTCAGGACAGCCAAGCTTAGGACAGAAAGCTGGTAAAGACGTAATTGAATAATTACGGGAACCATGTTCCAGCCCTGGTAAGCATATGGCAACTTCAGCCATATGATTCTAGGTTTGGAGTTGAGAATAGAAAAGAAAGATAATATATTGTATATTTAATGAAATCAGTCTGGAAGATCAGAGGACAGAATCACCCACAGTCAAGTCACGAAGGTCAGAGAGTGGTGACCCACACCTTTAATCTCTTTTTTCATGTCAGGGGTATCCCTGAATGGAGGCCTAGAAAGGCCATTGTGTGAAGCTGTGAAGGTGAAGCCTGGATTGCCTTGAAGAACCCAAGGTGATGGAGATGCTAGAACCAGGGGATACCTGCTGATGAGGGCTGCTAACAGAAGTGCATCCAGCCACAGAGAAAGAAGAGTGTTGTAGTCACCACAGCTGAAAGGAGCTGGAGATCTGATAAGCATTTTGACATCAGACATGGAGATGCAGAGTTTGGCGTTTTTCCAGCTGGTTTTTGGTCTTGCTTTGGTCCAATGTTTCCTTGCTATGATCCCTTCCCTGGGTTTTGTGCCATTATATGTTAAAAGTATGTGGTCTGCTTTTTTATCTTTACAGGGGATTACAGTTAAGAGATTGTATGAGTCTCAGAAGAGATTTTGAACTTTAAAACATTGTTGAGACTGTGGCAGACCATGGCGAATTTTGAAATTGGACTAAATGAATTTTGCCTTATGATACTTCTACAAACTTATGTGGACCAGGAAGTAGAATGTGGTGGTTTGAATGTAATTGGCCCCCATAATCTTATAGGGAGTGGCACTATTAGAAAGTGTGGCTTTGCTGGAGGAAGTGAGTCACTGTGGGGGAGGGCTTTGGGTTTCTTATGTCCAGAATAGCACCCAGTGGGTCCTGCTGCCTTCTGGTTAAGATGTAACACCCTCAGCTCCAGCATTGTGTCTGCCTGTATGCGCCATACTTCCCACTCTTGTACCCATGTTACAACCCCCAACAAGACCACCACAGAGCAAAAATGCAAGTGCAAAGGGGTGTAGTGATGACAAGCCCAGCTTGGGCCGTCTCTCAGCACTCTGATACAGCAGCCAGTGGATAAAATCGTTTCTGAGCCCTCACAGTGAAGGGTTTTTAAAGGAAAAGCAAGGAGTTCAGGTCTAAGGGAATTTGGAGAATTTCTATCAGCTGTTACAAGGACATTTGGAGACCCACAGATATTGTTTATTAAAACTTGCTGTGTGTTGGTGTGTCTGGGTGGGGTTGCCCTGACTGGAACCTTCAACTATTTTAGGCCATTTGTGGCTGTTTTTAAAACTTTATGGAACTGAGTGGAGCTAAGTTCAGCCCTTGGCCAAGTTCTGTTTTCAAAATGGAGTTTTTGTCCTGTTCACTTCACCACCATGATGATAATGGACTGAACCTCTGAAACTGTAAGTTAGTCATAGAGTTTTCCTTTATAAGAGTTGCTGTGGTCATGGTGTCTCTTCACAGCAATTAAAACTCTAATATACACCATTTTTAAAAAGAGCCAATAAGTTACCCTTTTAAGCATTTAACTAATTACTATTGCTTAGAGCTGAAGTACTTGCTAATAAAGGGGGTGTGATAACTGTTATGCCCAAATCTCGACCCCCAGAGAGACCACCAGAGACAGGACTGTCCAGAATGCAACAGTAAGGTTTATTGGCAGCACAATACAAGCCAGGCAGGGAGCTTAACTCCAAGCTTCTGTAGTAACAGAGCAAGGAGGAGCTGCTGTCCTTGGTTACAAGGGGTCTTTTACAGGCAAAATCTACAACAAAGTTGTTTGCTTGGAGGCATGGTGCTGTCATGCTACTGATTGGCTTGTGCCTAAGGTCTTGCTGCCCCAGGGTATCTTTGGACCCCACCTGGGTGGACCACACCTGGACCTTACCTGGGGTGGCTGTTTTTTCACAGAACTGGGCAAGCAAGAAGCTATTCCTCTCCTAGAACTGGACAGATATCTTGGCTAATCTCCCAGAGCTGGGCAGGTAGGACACTATTTTTCTGTCAGAACTGGTGAGGCCCCCTACCAGGAATTCAAAACTAAACTTTATTTTACTTTTTTTCATAAAATAGCTACTAAAATACAGAATGTGGTTTCTTGAGCTAAGTTTAGTCTCTTCAATAACATGGGGACAGGTGTGAGGGCGATCTGGCTGCAACATCTGTCACCCCATTGATTCTGCTGATCTGGCTGGCTGGGCGGGTGTCCCCTTCCTCCCTCACCTTTCCATGTGTGCGTCCCTTCCAAAGCTGTATGCTAGGTCGAAAAGAATGACCTTTCCCAAATAGAGGAGGACCAGTCTTCGGTCAAGAGTATATGAGTAGCTGTGTTCCCCTACTAGAACCTCCAAACAAGCTCTCAAGGTCAATAACATGGAGACAAATCGACATGTATGCAGAAAAACAAACAAATAGCCTTGTATGCAGCAAATAGGATCCTCACAGAAAAACGCTCAGGTCTTTTGTCACAGTGTGTTTTTATAACAAAAGCAATGAGCTGGGCCATGTAGCTTAACTAAAAACAAGAGTGATTTTTTTTTTTTTTTTTTTTTTTTTTTTTGCTATAGTTTGGTTTGGTTTTTGAGATAGAGCCTCTCTGTGTAGTCCTGGCTGTCTTGAAATTTGTTCTGTAGACCAGACTAGCCTTCATCTCAGAGATTCTCCTGCCTCTGCCTCCCTAATTCGAGGATTAAAGATGTGTGCCACCACAGCAGGCAATAAATGATTTAATTGATGCTGAATCCAGCCTATCACTGTTGCTCATCTGAGTAAATTCCTAAGCTTGGCATGCTTACAAAATCCAAGTTTGTTTGCCCCACACCACCCTGCCTGATATCTAGTCTAAGCCCTCTTCCTGTGGTCTGAAGGTCTCTGACATGTCCCTGCCACCCCCCAAGACAGCGGCAAGAACCTTATTCTGCACGTGCATCGCATGAGTGGATCAAAGAGGAGGGGCATGGCTCTGCTCGCCAGCACACAGAGGGCACACCTGAAGGTCATCTGGCTCCATCCCATTCTCTCCTTCAGCTAGAGATGGCATGGGACTCAAGCCTGTTTAGTAGACAGGTTCGATGTGATTTCTGAGACTGCTTGGGCTGGGAGACACACCTTTTCAACCCTCCTGCTGTAAAGAATGCACATGTCGTGGCTGATGCTCTGGGATCCATCTTGGACTATGATGTGATCTTGAGAATGGAAGCCATGGGGTGAGCATGAAAACTTGAAAAGATGAAGTCCCAAACAATTTTGTGTTACTGACACACCAGCTCTGATTGCCTACTCCTGGTGTGTGCTTCTCTCTCCCTCTCATACCCCTGCCTCTTTCTCAGTGTGTTTGTATGTCTGTGGGTGCCACTCCATGAACTACTGAGCTACAATATGAGGAGAAAATAGTTTCTGATACTTGCAATATATATATATATATATATATATATATATATATTGCACAATTTTAGTTTCAAAATTTGCCAGCATCTCTTCTGCCTTGGTGTTAGACCAGAGACTCAGGTGCTCCTGCAAGTGCCCTCTCTAAGTCCTCATTGCTAGAACTTTTTCTGACTTATCATTATTTAATATTTTTCAGACACTATGTTATGATCATGGTCTTTCCTCTCCCCCAGTATCTTAATGAATTAAAGGTTTTATAGAACAGTGAAGAGAAACTATTGATCTTGCCCGAGGAAAAGAAAAAGGAGGAAGAGGAGAGGAGGAGCAGGGGAACAGGAGAGGAAGGAGAGCTCTAGGCTGTAGGGTAAGATGGGACACACCTTGGGAGCCTGAGGCAGGAAAATCAGGAGTTGAAAGCTAGCCTGAGTCACATGATGAATTCCCATCTCAAAAACAACGGGAGTTGGAGAGCCAGCTCAGTGGTAGAGCCCTTGGCTAGCACATGGGAGGCCCTAGGTTCAAGCCCATGAAAACATGGCTGTCTCTTTCTCTCCTTTTGTCCCCATCAGCAGTCTCTAGAAGACAACCATCCTGTTCCCTTCTCAAAGCACAGGGAAGCAATCCGGAAAGCCATGAAATTAGCTGGAGTGGGAATGATACCCATAGCCTTGTTGTGAAGAAAAATAATTGTCAAGTTGCCCTTTGAAGAAAGAAAAATAATAAAAGCAAGAAAGCACAGACTAAGGAAACTAAAACAAATTATCCTCCTGAAATGGGAAGATTAAATATGCTAACACACTTAGATTCTGTGCTCTGGCCCTGGGCCTCTGTGCGTAATGATTTGTTCTTTGTTTGAGAAAATGTGTGATTGTCTGGCAGTGTTTTAAATGATTAAGAAGGGAAGATGCAGCCCTACAGAGGAGAGTGGTAGCATCATATTTTATCGAGAATCAGGCCTGACTTAAAAGTCAGACCAAGTTTCTAATCAAAACATGAAATAGTGAGTGAGCTTGGAAATAATATTAATCATTAATAGAGAGTACTTAAGGTTATGAATTCTTCAAGGGCTTCAGAGGAGCTTCAGGAAGTTTTAAGGTCACAGCGAAATACTGCATATCTTATTTATGTGTGAGAAAGACTCAGTGTGTCTGTGAGCACACAAGTACCCCTGTGCACAAGTGTGGGGGTCAGAGAACAACCTTCCAGAGTCACTCCTCTCCTACCATGTGAGTTCTGGGGATAGATCTGCCCCGTCACCAGGCCTGGCAGCAAACACCTGTACCTACTAGGCCATTTTGCCTGCCCTGTCAAATCATTTTAAAAAAATATTTAAAATAGTTCCAGGGTCAAGATTATTGTAAAGGAAGAAACAGTGAGTTTAATGGATTCCTCCAGAAAACAAGACACATCACAGGTCATTTATTTTGCATAGAACAGTGACCCTTCACCTGTGGCTCCAGTCAATGCCAGGTCACTGGAGGCTGTGGCTTTGAGACTCAAGGTTACTTTGCCATTTACTGTTTAAGGATGCCTAGAGGCTGTCTTCTCTAGGGAGGTGCCATGGCCCATAGCCCCAGTGTGCCTTAATTCTCAAATTAATCATCCAAGTCTGGATTTGGTTGGTAGTACATCTCAACATCTTCTAATAGCTGAAGCAAGTTTGAATCTGTGCTAGCTAGTTTTGTCAACTTGGCACAAGCTAGAGTCATCAGAAAGGAGCGATCCTCAGCTGAGAAGATGCATCCATACCACTGGCTGTAGGCAAGCCCGTGGGGCATGCTCTTAGTTAGTGGTTAGTGAGAAGGCCAGCCCATGAGTGAGAATGACCCAGGAACACAGATTTAGGTTACTCCAAATTCCATAGTGCAATAAGGGAGCAATCTTAAAAGGCTTTATAGAAACAGAACAAAGGAGATCATAAAGTAATGCACTTCTCAAATATATTGATTAGAAGTATCAGTTAGGCAGGTCAAAGAAATGTAGGGAAATCTCCGAGTTACAGTCAGAGCTGTATGACTGTATTTGATGGTACCCTAATGATTTTGGTTAGTGAAAGCTATGTGAACATTCCAAAGAATTTACTTAATAATCACAAAATATTAAGTTCACACACAGAGAAGGGCAATAAATGACTGCTGAGAGGGCTAAAAACAGTTCAACATAATCAGGCTCTGAAGTTAAAACTCCCAGATGTTCCACATCACTGAAGTTCTGATTTGTCTGTCTGTAGGGAGCTGCGTTGTACCGTGCCCTAAAGATGGTGCCAGTTTCCACCTTCAGCCCTCCCAAGGGCTAGTGCTCTCGGGAGTAAACAACTCCTTATTGGCTGTAGGCGAGGATGGTGGCTTGCTTCCGCATCCTAGGACCTATGGACGATGTCCACGTGGCTTACTGGGATTGGAGGCCCAGAGGGTATTTAGCCATGAGCGGGCTTCCCCCCAGGGTGAGAAGTCAGAAGATTGTACAAGGTCCTGAATAAAACTGCTGGAGAGAAGAATCCTGAGTCTCGTTCTTCCTTGCTGGCGAGGTTGGGCACGACAACTGGTGGTCTGTACTGAGGAATCACTTCGGGGAATCGCTCCAATGGACGATGAGATCCAGAACTCTCCACAGTCAGGAGGTATACCGGTAAGTCCCAGGTAATTGGGATCCATGGTTATAGCAGGCAGAGCTCAGTCTGTAGAGAAAGATGGAGGAGAGGGAGCTCGCTGACGAGTGAGCGTAACCTCTCATTGCTGGGGACGCGCAGCAGGAGTAGGGAAGTTGAAACTAGGGAATAGAGGAATAGAGGAAGTGAAATTGAGGCTGTTTGACAAAGGCTCTGAGAAAATTCTGAAAGCAAGATCAGGGATATAAAAGAATGGGTAATTCTACCTCACATCCAATTTTTCTAGCTCTAGAGGAGCTGTTACAAACCAAAGGTCTGGAAATTAAGGAAAGCACATTAGAGAGATTTTTAAAGGAATGTGACATTGCAGCTCTGTGGTTTGCTGTCACGGACAGTCTAACAGTGTCCTCCTGGGAGAAGTTAGGGTGAGATTTAGACTTTGCCTATGAGCAGGGATTTCTAAAGGCAGGCGTGAGATCCATTTGGAGGGTGATTCGAGATTGTTTGGACGATCAGAGGTGCTGTGAGGCAATTGAAGGGGGTCAGGCCACTTTAGAACAATTAAGAGAGGAAAGATCTGATGGGGCGAGCAGTGAAGAAGTAAGAAGCCTTAGAACTGAAGGATCAGATTCCAGGGGAAACACTTACCCAGATTTAGAGGATCTTCAGCTTTTGGACCTTGAGAGCAGTAGTTCTGAAGAAGACCTATCAAGGTCAGAGGAGTCAGGAAAGGAAAGAGAAACTAAGAAATTGTTTTCAAAAAAGGGAGAGAGGGAAAAGAGGCTAGCCCCGAGGGAGTGCTTGCTTCCTGGGAAGCATGGCCCTCTGCCGTCCACTCCCCCAGCTTACTCAGATGGAAGGGATGGCTTTAGTGGCCACAATCGGTCCTTTAACCCTGCAGTATGGAGTAAAGTGAGACAGAAACTGGTGTCGGCATTTTCTGTATTCCAAGATCCCCAGGGGAATCGTTACAAACAGCCCCATGGAGCATGCCTTAGTCCAGGACAGTATTTAGACTGGAGATCATTTTTGATTGAGTTTGCTAATGAGGAAGCGGCAGCAAACCAGGCAGCTGGGAACGAAGCATGGGATAGGGACATGCTATTGGGACAGGGTCATTTTGCTAATCAGCAGACAGGCTACCCTGCGCAAGTCTATGAGCAGATCAATAAAATTGGCATCAAAGCCTGGAAATCTCTCCCAAATAAAGGAGAGGTGAGTGGGAACCTTACTAAGATCCTACAAGGACTCACTGAGCCCTTTTCTGATTTTGTGGCCAGACTAGTGGAGGCTGCAGGCCACATTTTTGGTGATCCTGACACTGCCATGCCTTTGATTAAGCAGCTAGTATATGAACAATGTACCAAGGAATTCCAAGCTGCCATTACCCCTTATAAAAAATAGGGGACTTGAAGCCTGGATGAAGGTATGCCGAGAGTTAGGGGGCCCGCTGACCAATGCAGGGCTAGCTGCAGCCGTGGTGCAACTCACCAAGAAAAGGGAGAACAATGCAGGGGCCTCAGGAGCTTGCTTCCGATGTGGTAAAATAGGCCACTTAAAGAGGAACTGCCCTGACCAAGGAAATGGCGCAAGGAGGGATGAGCCATGCCTCATACAGCCCAGGTTATGCCCCAAATGCCGGAAGGGGAGGCATTGGGCGAATGAGTGTCACTCAGTTAGGGATGCAGAAGGACGGCCCATTCACAACCAACAAGCAGGGGCCCATCCAAAAAATGGGCTGCGGGGCCCCTGTCCTCAGGGCCCACAAATATATGGGGCAGTGACAGACTAGGCCGAGGGCCAATCACTGGAATGGTGGCCAACTCTGCGCCACCCAAAGGACCGAGGAGAGCCACTATGGGCTCTGCAGGGCTGGACCTCCGTGCCACCACCAGACTCATACTAACCCCTCAAATGGGGGTGCAGGTGATAGAGTCCGACTTTACAGGGCCTCTGGAGCCTGACACCATGGGCTTGTTGATAGGGCGATCATCCTCAACACTACAAGGCCTTAGAGTTCTCCCAGGCATAATAGACCCAGACTTTACAGGAACAGTGAAGATAATGGTGGAATCCCCGAAAGGGATTACTGCTATATCTCCAGGTGATAGAATAGCACAATTAGTGATTCTTCCTAGCCTACATGGCCGCTACCCTGCTGCTCAGAAAGAAAGGGGAAAAGGAGGATTTGGGTCTACAGGCACAGACTTGACATTCTTGTCCGTAGAGCTGAATCAGCGACCCATACTAACCTTAACAGTAGATAATAAAAGGATTCTAGGACTGTTAGATACTGGTGCTGACAAAAGCATTATAGCAAGGAAGGATTGGCCCTCCAGGTGGCTGGTTCAGGTCTCCTCACAAACCTTACAAGGCTTGGGGTATGCCAAGGCTCCTGAAGTTAGTGCAAGACAACTTTCCTGGAGAAGTGATGAAGGTCACTCAGGCAGAATACAACCTTATGTGCTTGATTTACCCATTACACTCTGGGGGAGAGACCTATTAAAAGGCATGGGCTTTAAGCTTTGCAATTAATATTCAGTGACATCCCAGAAGATGATAAAAGACATGGGATTTCACCCAGAATTTGGTTTAGGAAAGCACTTACAGGGTAGGAAGGACCCTGTCATGCCTCAATATAGAGTGCCAAGGCAAGGATTGGGTTTTTCATAGGGGCCACTGAGGATGGCATTCCCATCACCTGGAAAACTGAGAAACCTGTATGGGTCCCTCAGTGGCCCTGTCTTTAGAAAAATTGAAAGCAGCCCAAGAACTAGTGCAGGAACAGCTAGCACAGAAGCATATCATACCCTCTACTTCGCCATGGAATACACCTGTATTTGTGATTAAGAAACGATCGGGAAAATGGAGATTATTGCATGACTTAAGAGCTATAAATAATCAGATGCAACCTATGGGCCCGGTACAATGAGGGCTTCCATTGTTGACTGCCTTGCCTTCACAATGGCATATCATAGCAGTAGACATTAAAGATTGCTTCTTTTCCATACCTTTATATAAAAGAGATAAAGAAAGATTTGCTTTCACACTTCCCTCATGTAATCATGAGGAGCCTGATCCGAGATTTGAATGGGTCGTATTGCCTCAGGGGATGGCTAATAGCCCTATTATGTGTCAGCTATACTTGGGGCATGCCCTGCAAACAGTGCGTGAAGCATTTCCTAAGGTGCGCTGCATCCATTATATGGATGACATACTGTTAGCAGGAAAACAGAGAGGTGAGGTAGAAGAGGCCTATGAAGTGCTGGTGAAAGCACTCCAGCGCCAAGGGCTCTTTATTGCCCCCGAAAAGGTACAATTGACTCAGATTGTTAATTATTTGGGAGCAAGGATTGCTCCTCGAGTAGTTCAACCCCAGAAGATAGAGATAAGAAAGGACAATTTAAAGACTTTGAACGATTATCAAAAATTATTAGGGGATATAAATTGGGTTAGGGGATTTCTAAATTTGGCAAATTATGAGTTAAAACCCCTATATGACATTCTTAAAGGTGATCCTGCCCTAGATTCCCC